>CAOGCB010282532.1:0-18906 GCA_948266635.1 Cnidoscolus chayamansa
CAAACAGAATTCTGATTTCCGCCATCATCTCCTGCAGCCGGGCATCCATTCTTGCTTCTTGCCTTCTCTCCCATTCGATCAATCTTGCTTCCTGTCTCTTCTCAGATTCAGCGACCAAGGCAAACAATTCTCTCCTCACATTCTGCGATAGAGTCGATTCCGCCATGGCTACCAGGAACAATGCTCTGATACCAATTGATATGAACAGATTTCTTCAAACACACACACAAAAAACACTTCTGACTCAATAATACTTTTGTTATCTCAAATATGATGAGTTCTGTGATTTTTATAGCTATTACAGATTCTAGAATACTCTTCCTAACAATTTTCGTGTGCAGGATGAATTCAGTTACAGAGCAAGCTGTGCCAGATCAGTAAGGGAGCGCCTGATTCTGTTGTAGCCGTTGCAACAGCTGGATTAGAGAGACTAAATGCATCGTTTTATGAAGGTAAAATTCATACTCACTTTGGTTCGTATCATACATGGAGCAGACAGAGAGAGAGAGCAAAAGAATTTGGGTGAAGCCGACATAAACTTCCATAAAAAGAAGCACAAAGATGGATTTTTGATGCAACAGAAGATGGAGCAATATGGACTGGATGATTAAGGTCAGCTTATCCTAGAAAAGCCTATATACGCTACAGCAAGGTGCCCTATCAACATAGATTGTAAGCTTTTGCTAGCCACCCAAACCAATACCAAGAAAATCAATTCAATTAATTTCACCAACGTATTAAATTGATCAGATGTCTAAGCTCAACCACAGAATCTCACCCTAGGGAAGCTGGTTTATGCGTTAAAGAATAAGCATAAGATCATCAACCAAGATATTGCAACAACCAAATAGCCATTCAGTTTTATTATAACCAGTTTGACAGATTTAGGAAATACCATGTATGAAACAAACTCTAGTATTAATAGTATCTTTTCTCATGTAAAAAAAAGGAGGGGAAGAACAAGAATAGAGGGGAGACATCAAATCACCTATTTCCTCCCCATTGCTGCCGCAAATTCAAAATTCCTTAACAGTCGTCATCTTCAACTTTTCATCTAACTCTCAGTACCAGCTTTTGAACTCCGAAAATCCTTTTTCAACTCAGAAACTCTCTTCATACAAGCTGCCTTTGACTTCCCAGGAACTGCAGCTGCAATCTTCTCCCACCTCATTGGCACATCCTTAGGAAAAGCTTTCAGTGCATTGAGCAATGCAATATCCTCTGCTGCACTCCACCTCGGTTCACGACCATCACCATCACAGTCTTTCTTAGTTTCATCAATCTCAGATTGAACTCTTGTGTCCAAGGGTTTCCTGTTCTTCAAAAATTTTGCATATGAATCACTATCATCCAACTTCCTCTCCCCCATTTCTTTTGCCTTCTTTATCACTTTCTCCACTCTATGTTTCCCATTGAATGCCTCTGCGATTACCTCCCATCTCCTTGGCTTCCCCACTGGATTCTTCACCATCTGTTTCTTCAATATCTCCAAATCTTCTTCACTCCACTCCTTCTCTCCCTCATTTGCCCCCATCACATTTCCGCTGTTCGCCAAATCTTCTCTCTTTCTTTCCTTAATTGACAACCCATTTGTCGTTTCTGCCGCAGAAACTGGACCCATGATAGTTTCTTCAGATCTGATCGGTTTCGATCTCTTTTTGGGGGCTCTCTTCTCAGTTACGATTTCAGGTTCTTCATCAAGGGGCTCGAGGATCGGGCCTTGACCGACCCGAATATCCCCGCCAGTGACTCGAGACGGGGCAAAAGGACCAATGATGAAGGATATGGAGATCCAAAAGAGGAGGGACTGGAAGGGTTCAGTTTGGAGGTAAAGAATAGAGAGAAGCAATAGAAGGGAAGAGAAGGAAATTGTAACGAAGACAAGGGTTTTGTTAATGGGTTTTTCTTGGGTTTGATCATTGAGCGAAGATGGAATTGGGCGAGACTGGAACATGAATCTGGGTCTTGCGTCCTCATCCAGGAACTCCATGTTGATTGAATACACTCGAAGAGGATGCAGAGACACTGATGGGAAACTGACTTATATATTGTTTTTCCCCTTTTAAGGGCATACGCTTTGACTCTACGCGCAAGTACGTCGCATCAGTTGAGAAAGGTACGGGCTTTCCAAAAATGCAACTTCACATTCAACTCTCTTATCTCCTTCTGAAAACCTGCTAATGCGCGCGTTTTGTGTTAGAGCCCTTAAATTCTCTCTTCCAAGAACTTCGCTATATCTTCGTTTCTGTTCTCTCCATGTTCGCTCTTTTAGTTCCTCAACAGCATTTTCGAGAACCCATTTCCTCAAGCTGACGTTCAATGACTACCAACTCCTCCATTGCCTATCTCAGTGTAGGATTCAAAGTGCAAACGACCTGCTCAACAAAATGCCTGGGAGAAGCCCCCATAGCCGTATTGTTTATTGGACATCGTTGCTGACAAAGTACTCGAGAAATGGCTTTATTGATGAAGCTCGAGCGCTCTTTGCAATCATGCCTGAGAGAAATATTGTGAGTTATAATGCAATGTTATCGGGTTTTTTGCAGTGTGGGAAGCTTTGTGAGGCAAGGAAGTTGTTTGAAGAGATGCCGAAGAGGAATGTGGTTTCATGGACTTCCATGCTTTATGGGTTGGCGGATGCAGGAAGGATTTGTGAGGCGAGAAGGCTGTTTGAAGAGATGCCAGAAAAGAATATAGTTTCATGGAATGCGATGATTGTGGGTTTAATTAGAAATGGAGATTTGGAGGATGCAAGATTGGTTTTCGATAGGATGCCAGTCAAGAATGTGGTTTCTTGGAATGCCATGATTGCAGGGTACGTGGAGAATGAAAGAGTAGAGGAAGCAAATGCTTTATTTCAAGAGATGGAAGATAGAAATGTGATTACTTGGACAAGCATGATAGCAGGTTATTGTAGGGTAGGTGCAGTGGAGAAGGGATATTTTTTGTTTCAGAGGACTCCTAAGAGAAACGTAGTTTCTTGGACAGCCATGATTGGTGGATTCGTTTGGAATGGCTTCTATGAAGATGCATTTTTGCTTTTTCTTGAGATGAAGAGGAGCTCTGACATAATACCAAATTCAGAGACTTTCATTTCACTTGCTTATGCTTGTGCTGGTGTTGGATTTCATCGTCTTGGCAAGCAGTTACATGCTCAACTGATAGTTAAAGGGTTAGATAATGATGATTATGATGGCCGGTTGTCTAAGAGCCTTATTTACATGTACTCTTCATTTGGCTTCATGGATTATGCACATTTTATATTTAATAGTAACTCCTGCAATAATGTTATCCAGTCTTATAACTGCATGATTAATGGTTATATTCGCATTGGCCAACTGGAAAAAGCTCAAATATTGTTCGATAGTATGCCTGTCCGGGACAAGATCACTTGGACTTCAATTATTGATGGATATTTTAGCAGCGGAAATGTATCCCAAGCATGCTATCTATTTCATAACATGCCTGACAAGGACAAGGATGCAGTTGCTTGGACAGCAATGATTTCAGGGCATGTCCAAAATGAGCTATTTGATGAAGCTACCTATTTGTTCTCAGAGATGCAGACTCTTGGTGTTAGTCCTCTAAATTCTACTTGTGCTATTCTCTTTGGAGCTGCAGGTGCAATGGCATGTCTTGATCAGGGGAGGCAATTTCACGGTATGCTGATAAAGACACTATCTGACATGGACTTGATTCTTGATAATTCTCTGATCTCAATGTATGCAAAATGTGGTGAGATAGATAGTGCATACAGAATATTCTCACACATGACTTCTCATGATCTGATTTCTTGGAATTCCATGATCATGGGATTTTCATATCATGGGCTAGCGAATGAAGCACTAAAAGTTTTTGAAGCCATGCTGGAAACTGGAACTCATCCAAATTCAGTTACCTTTCTGGGTCTCCTATCAGCATGTGGCCATGCAGGGTTCATTAGTCAAGGATGGGAACTATTTAATGCAATGAATGATGTATATGCAATTCAACCAGGTTTGGAGCATTACATTTGTATGATTAATATTTTAGGCCGAGCAGGGAAATTGAAAGAAGCGGAAGAATTCATTTTGGGACTGCCTATTGAAAGAAATCAGGCTATTTGGGGTGCATTGCTTGGTATGTGTAGTTTTAGTGAGAAAAATGCAGACATTGCTAAAAGAGCAGCCACAAGACTTCTTGAGGTGGACCCACTGAATGCATCTGCCCATGTACTGCTCTCTAATATATATGCTGCAACTGGTCAACATATTGAGGTGCAAAACCTGAGGAATGAGATGTGTTTGAAGGGTGTGAGGAAGATTCCAGGATGCAGTTGGATAGTGCTAAATGGAAGAGTTCATGTCTTTCTTTCAGGAGATAAATTAGACCCACAGGTGAATCAAATGCTATCGTTCTTATTTCACTTCGTTGATGGATCATTAAAGGAGTAAGAAATTTTCAGTTTAGTGAAAGATCATAAAAGACATGAAATTTTCGATGTTTGAAGCACAAAATTGAGGATAGTGTAAGAATGGAATAGACATTGTTGACCGGAGGAGATACATGTTGCCTTGGTAAATATCAAAGTTGTTTTTAAATTTTTACATGTGTAACATTATTGTCTTTAATTTAAAATTGTAACATAAAACTCTCTCCACTATAAATATTATAACACAAAGTTCTTTTCACCTATTATAACCGGTTATTTTATCACGTCATCAAAAAAATTACCACATCAATTATGTTTCTGTCTCTCTTCTCATTGAAAAAAAAAATTAAAAGATAATTTTATTATAATAATTAAAGACGAAAGAAAACGTTGATATATAAAATTTTCCTGCTTTACAAACAAATGGTTGCAGCTGGCCTTAATAAAATGGCAGCTAGAGCTGAAGGCTTCTCAAATTGCGGCTGGGAATGAGTCCAAAAAAGAAATTGCGGCTGGCATTGATAGAAATGGCACTGGGCTAGAAGGCCCAAATCAAAATGACGACTAGAGCTGAAGGGTTCGACAAATGGCGATTGGGCCTCGAGTCCAAAATAAATTGCGGCTGGCTTTAATAAAAATAGTTGGGCCCGAGTCAAAATGGCGGTTGTGACAGAAGGCCCAAATCAAATGACGGCTGGGCTTGTAGGCTCTAACCAAAAATGGCTGCTGGTCCTGGAGGTCCAAATAGAAATGGCGGCTTGGCCAGAAGGCTCAAATAGAAATGGCGGCTGGGCCAGAAGGCCCAAATAGAAATGGCAGCCAGTACCTATTTAATGGCGATTGGGCTTGAAGGCCCTAATTAAATTGGTAGCTCGACCTGATTGGCCCTTAGAAAATTGCTGGTGGACTCAAGGCCCAAATTGTTGTTGGGCTTTTACCGATAACTAGCCCATTTAGAGCCTAATTAAAGTCCATTTTACGGTCCAATTAGTTGCCATTTGGGACTCAAGGTCAAGATCTCATTTCTGACTCAATTCAGGAGCCCAATCAACAGCCGTTTGAGTCTCTTTTTAGCTTTAGCCTACAAGGGAGCCCAGTAAGAAATTTCATTTTGCCCAGTTTCCCTATCTATGGCCTAATTTATGGTCATTTGGATCTTTCGGCCCTACTTTGGGCCCACAATTAGGCCTATCATGTTAAGAGTTTAGTTTAACTCAATCCTTGAGGATCCAATAAAATGTCATAACTGAAAAATTAGTCCTGTCCTTAGACCCAATTTTAGGCCACTAGTGGTCATCTGGGCCTCAAGGCCCAATTTGATTTAATGAATTCGCGTGGTAGCCCATCAAATTGTCACTTGGACTAGGAATCCCAGGAGCACAATTAATAGATTTTTGCCGCTCAACCAACGAATCCAGAGCCCATAATTCGGGCCCCTTTTGGGACCCAGTTGTAAAAAGTTTTCGGCTTTCATGGCCCAAGAGCCTGGCAAAATTAAACTTTAGAAACAGAAATTACAAGGGGGTTTTTTGGCACAGTGAAAAGCAAATTTTCTTCTTTGGGACCTCGTGTTCCATGAATATTAAAACAACCTACTTTAAGCAAATTTAAAGCTTATAAAATAAAATACAAAAAATTCAAAGCTTATACTGATTATTGAAATAAACCCCAAAATTATATTCAAGTTTCGCTTATGTAGCCGGTTGCCGGTAGCCAGTTGCCGGTAGCCGTGACCGGTGTGGTTGCCGGTGACCGGTTGCCGGTGACCGGTGTAGCCGGTTGCCGGTTGCCGTGACCGGTGTAGCCGGTAGACGGTGACCGGTGTAGCCGGTAGACGGTGACCGGTGTAGCCGGTAGCCGGTAGCCGGTAGCCGGTGACCGGTGTAGCCGGTAGCCGGTAGCCGGTAGCCGGTGACCGGTGTAGCCGGTAGCCGGTGACCGGTGTAGCCGGTAGCCGGTGACCGGTGTAGCCGGTGACGTCTTCTTCTTCTTCCTTCTTCTTCTTTCATCATCATGAAACACCTTTTGCAGTGATAATGACGGTGTCTCGAGAAGTTGAAGACGTCTGACTTCTGCAAGTGTTGGCAGTCACTATATTTTTCTTATAAATTCCCTGTCAGATCAACTCTTTGCAATACACCTCTCAGTCCTCGAGTTGATCCACCCGCCATTTGCATGGCACTCCTAAAACCCTCTTCCCTTCGCCTCTGTTCGCCTGTCCACCCTCCGATCCCTTCATCAAAATTTTGCATAATTATTATCTAACTAACTTACTTGCAATGTGTATGTATATAGCTTGCTACTCCCTTGATCTGATTTGCTTTCTTCTCGTTGCTCATCATCATTATCTGCAGATTAAAATTTTGTGTCATTCTTTAAATGTTGTTTGTTTAATAGGAAAAAGAAATGACCTTTGTCAGAAGCAGCCGGAAGATCATTCACACAATAAACCCTGAAACTAGGTGATCCTGGACTGCATAATATGCTTGCTGCACGTTTCTCCGTTGTCTCTCGTCACTATTAGCGTCTATTATCTTTCTTTCTCGTTTGAACCGATCACCATTTTCAAGAAACCACTTTCGCCGGTCATGCTGGTTACAGAATCGGGCTTCATCCTCTCTGATAACATTTTATCTTTGTAAACCTGACTTCTCCGACGAAGGGATTTAAAATCTGAAAGCCCTGAAGATGATGGAATGGCATGAAAAGGGGCAGGATCAAGAACTGATAAGAATCAGAGGTGAAGAATACGCATAGGAAAAGGAAAGCAGAGGGGTTGAGAGAGAGAGAATTATTAACAAACCCTAGCTAAGGTCGTCCCTCTTTGTTGTTGGAAATGGTGGTAAGAATAGAGGTGTTGAGATGAGAAGAAAATGAGAGATCGAACGAAGGTTACGGGTTGGTTTTGTTTTAAGGTTCAGATTTGATTCATGAGTTGGTTACAGTTAAATGATCCAAAAATCATTTATGTATTAATAATAATAATTGATGTAATTAATTATTTTTCAAACTAAAACATAAAAATTTTTAGATAGTTATTTGAGGAAGCGGTTGCATTGAGCATTTCTACGTAGAGTAGTATATAACATTTGAAGGAAGTTTTATATTATTTTTATCATCATTTAGTGAAATTTTAAGTTAAAAATTAAAAATTTATGCATCTTATTATTTTTAATTTCTAAAAATTTTGTATTTTTTCAATTATTTAAAAGTTATTTTATCAATTTTAGATATCATATTAATTCATTAACAAATAAATATACATTGTAATTTGAGTAACTCTCAATTTTACTTAAAAATAAAAAGAAATCTTTTTTATGATTAACTCCACTCGTATAAGAGAGTTAGATATTTATTGTCATAATTTTAATATTTTCTTTGATCAATAAAAATAGTTATTTTTATCGAATTGTGTGTCTCTATATTGTCATGACTATCTGATTAAGATACTCTGATATATTTTCATGTTAATATTTATATAGTCTGATGCATACTAATCAATTTCATTTTTGTGTTGAATCTAATTTAATAACTAACTGATTTATTTTGAACGAATTTAAGACAAGTGTCATATATAATTTCACACTTAATAATTTATTAGAAAATAAATTGTTAGGGCAAAAAAGAGGGATTATGTGATTGAGTGACAACAAACTCTAGCTATCTTTCTAAACTCAAACTTGAAAAAAAGAAAAGAGTTGTGGATTAGTAGTTGCTACATGTTATTAATTTTGGTAGCTATGGGATTAAATAAGCATTTATGGCTCAATTTCCCAATAAGTATATATATCTCAATGTTTGGGTATATTGAATATTGGATAGTAATGCTAGAGTATCCAAAGTTATTGATAAATATAATGGGTAAATTATATATGAATGTATTTATTTTAATAATAAAATATATTAAATTTTTATTTATAATAGTAATGTATATAAATTTAAAATTTTATTATAAAATAATATGTGAATCATACTAATAAATTATTATAAAATAATACGTGACTCATACTAATGAGTAAATGACTCATGCTGCTTAATCAAAGATAAATTCATATGAAGAGGGAAAGAAAACCATCCCTTTGTGACATACAGGGATGTTGTATTGCTAAATCACTTCTAAGTTCAAGTTTGATTAATTCGAATATACTCACATATTTATCAACTCTCTTTCAAAGCATCAAACTTATTCAAGTTATCAAGATTTATAGGGTAGAAACATACCGGAAGTACTTTTGATGATTTCTTTTGCATGGCCAAGGCATCCTGCCCTTCGTCACAAATGAACTCAATGACTAGCCAGCGATATAAAACAACCAACCACAAGAAAATAGGAAAAACAAAGAGAAACAAAGGAGACATGAAGTCTCAAATACAATAGGAAACCCAACCCCCAATCCCAAAAACCTCTAAAAGTGGATTTTCATGTCCAAAAAAAAAAAAACCCTAATCACAAGGGCTTGATATCTCAAAGTAACTGGCAAAAAATTGTATGTGCACACACTTCACAATCCAAAAATAAATTGATGAAGGTTGAAGAGCACTTCAAAGATTTCAAGCAACTAGACTAACTTAAAGTACTCACATCATTGAGAAGAAGGTTAACTCTGGAATTACTTGCAAAGCATTTTTCTCATTAAAGACTATCAATTACAGGTTTCAACTATGATTTGAACTCTCCAGAAGTTGGTCACATGACTCATTGTAATCTACAATGTGTAATTGCAAGTGCATACAATGCATCTAGTAAAACAAAGCATATTGAGAATTAGGAATGTGCAAGTTAATCAATAAATAAGAGAGCCACTGAATTTCACTTTTCATGGTTGCTAAGGCTAAATATTCTACTCTTGAAGAAGATCTAGAGACTATTATTGGTTTCTTGGCTTGCAAGGAAATGAGAGAAGTACCAAAATAAACTACAATCTGAGAAACTAAATAATTTAAGATGCAGTCTTGAGTTAGGGAGAAAAAATGAACCGGCACTAGGAGAAGATATAATATATCGGTGAGCAGCTTGCATATGAACAAAACATTCTTGCATATAATATACCGATGCAATCTTGATGTTTCCTCTCAGCAAGACATTCTGTTGTGGGATATCAATATATGAGGTCCGATGAATTGTGCTTTTGGAATAAAAAATTTTTGGCATAGTGAATTTCAACTCTATTGTCACTTCTCAGTATTTTGATTTTGGTTTGGAATTGTGCTTCTACTAAAGCAGCAAAGAACAGCAAAATTTCTCTAGTATGAGATTTAGAAGTCATTAAACACAACCAAATATGTTTGGAGAAAATCATCCATTATCATCAAGAAATATTTATGATTATTATTACAGGTACCATAGTTTGGTCCCTAAATATAAACATGTATAAGATCAAAAACTACTTAGACTTAATTGGAAGTGCTTATAGGAAAGGCTAGAGTCTTTTGTTTACCAAAATGACATGCATCACAATATCAGTTGTATCTGTATAGGGAAATGACAATGTGTGTTTTATTCATTTGACCTTAACAAGCAATAAATGGAGCATTTCAATGCAGTAACAACTGGTCATGAGCTTTAAGAAATCAAAATAACTCTTCGGCCTCCCGGTTTGCCTCACAATCTTACTAAATCAGAGTTGGTAACTATTTCAGAGTTTTTCTAAGATGTAAATTCTTACTAAATCCCAAATAATGGCCTCACAATCGTAATAATCATAGATGACTTGAATGCTATAGAAATTATTTGCAAAATGATATAGAATTATTTGCAAAATGCACATAATTCCCAGGATTTTAAATAAGTGTACTCTCTTTGCCGCCAGTCAATGACCATCTTCACCAAAGTTGCTTATCCTTGGCACAGTAAATTGGAATCAATATTTATGGTGCTTTCCTTAGGAGATTGATAGGATTTGGTTAATCCAAAATGCAACAAAACATAAAGACTGAAGAGTATGGAGATGAATTGTAAAGGACATGGACACAACCTCTCGAATGAATTAGGAGATTCAACAAATGGGACCTTACGATTTTCCAAAGAGAAGTTCCGTAGGAGGAACTCATGCAATGTTGGTGTCTCCTAGATTGATTTGGTTGGCATTTGATCATACATGAACTCATCACTTATACATGAATTTATCTACTTCAACAATAAAATATATGAACTTAATTTGTAACAGTAAAATACAAGAAACAAAATATATATATATATATATACCTACTATAATAACTGGTTTTCCAGTAATTTGAAAAGTAAATAGATCGTATGTTAAAATAAGTAAGAAAAAAAATTGTACGTTAAAATGGAGATAAACTTTAATGTAATGAAAGAGAGACAAATTATATATACTTTAAAATTTAGTAATCATGCATCACATCATCAAATTATTAGAGAATAACTTATTATTATAAATCATATATCTTTTCTTACAAAGTTTTAAGTTTTATGTATTCCTACAAAATTTTGAAGTTCATGTATTTTATTGTTGAAGTAGATAAGTTTTAATTATTGAAATTTAGCCTGAACAAAAATTGAAAGAAAACTATTTGAGATTCTCAAACAAAGAAAAGCTTAGGGGTGAAGGAAAAGTGTGGAGAGGTTTTTAGAGCTGTAATAGAAAAGTATATACTGGTATTTTCACATGCCATTAACAGCAAAATGAGTTAAAAATGGATGGAAATCTACACCTGTGAATAAAGGGGAAATGTGAGGATATTTTAATGTTTTTGAAAATCCAAGGGTATAAAGGATGGCAATACTTGGGACTAAATTATAAATCTCTCAACAAAATCTGTATTATGGCATATCCATATATTCAAATGCTCCACCATGCATGCTAACACAATAAAAACTCACGATCAAAATCCTCAATAAACTGATAAGCTTTGCGGTTGGCTTCAACTTTAGATTTGTAGATTGGCGGGCGACTTTATGAGCTAAAAAGCTCTGAATTTGCATGTGTCCATACTCGATGCTAAAAGAAGTACTGTATCCATGTGAACCTGTCGAAGACCAAAAAATAGTAGAAAAAGCTAACTATTAAATAATTAAGATGATCCTAATCCCAAAAATATTGAATCATAGGTAATAATTGGAGTGGGAAAAA
Organism: Cnidoscolus chayamansa; assembly: GCA_948266635.1. Classification (NCBI taxonomy): domain Eukaryota; kingdom Viridiplantae; phylum Streptophyta; class Magnoliopsida; order Malpighiales; family Euphorbiaceae; genus Cnidoscolus; species Cnidoscolus chayamansa. Next base: position 11,506 of record CAOGCB010282532.1, read on the forward strand.
AGAAACTCATAGGATAAACACTTGCCTATTTTAATTTGTGTTAACAAGCTTCTTTTGTTGAGACAACGAAAACTTATATTCTATGAAAAAGATAATAATAAAAGAATAATTAAAAAAAGATGGGAATGGTTTGTAACACGTCTAATGTAGTCACTATAAGCAATCATATAAGAAAATAGACATACACAAACCTCCAAACCCTAAACTCAAAAAACCCAAACCCCTGAAATCCTAAACCCTAAAATTCTAAAACGCAAGAGAACAAAAAATGAAAGAAAATTATTTGAGATTCTCATAAAAAGAAAAACTGAAGAGGGGTGAAGGAATAAACAATAAACAGAAAATAAATAAATAAATAAATAAATATATAAAATGCATGTAAGAGCTTAATTGCAATAAAAGCGAAAAGGTCTACAGCATCCTCTATTTTGATGTTGATGTTGTGCAGGAAATTCTCTTGTCTTGAAACATTATCCTGAAAGGCAGCTGCTCCGGCTCTTATGCAGCTGACCTAAGCATCACAAATCATAAGAATTAATGAAACAATGGTCTTGAACTGAGAAAGAATGCAAAACAAATACCTCACAGTCAGCATGCCAACATTAAGTGGCCAAGGACTCAAAAAATAATATAAATATCAATCACATACTTATGCATCATCGTTAAGCCAAATTAGAAAATCAAAATACATAATAATTGGAATTTAAAAATAAATTAATAAAGAGAAGCTGCCAAAATCAACATCTCTTATCATATATGTTCCACGAGTTAAAAAAATTTAGAAGTGCAAAGACAAATTCACGCTAATAGATGAACTTGTAACAAGGATGGTTAATTCCAAAATCACTTAAAATCAATGTTATTGGTAAGAGCATAAACATGTTAAACTTTTGAAAATAAGGAGACTATACTTATATCTAAGGTAGCTGAAAATAACTCAATCTGACGAAAAAGACAGATTATTCCTACTCGCATGGAGACCCAATTGAAATATGCTGAATAAAAATAAACAATGCAAATTAATCACCAACAACCCTCAATTTGCAAATGATACTAAAATTCTCTTCATGAAAAGTTTTGCCTCTCGCAAAATATATTGCTTTGCCTCCCTACTCTCAGCAGCAACTATCTCAATCTTTCTTTGTCCACAGTGAACAAACACAATCACAGGAATATAACAGTAAATATAAGAGACAGGATTAGGGATTCAAGGAAGAAAAATAATTACGGATCTCAGGACGAACAAGGGAAAAAGCATAGAAGTTTGAGGAAATAAAAAAGTTCAAAAAACCTACGGAAGCGCCATTCAAAAAAACCCGAATGAGGGGACAAAACAATGTCTCCTTGTTCGGTTCTAGCCTACCAGCGATTCGGAATGTGGCTCCTAGGTTGATTCTAGCATATCACTTGTTGTATATCTCTTTCCCAGTCTCGGCGCGGTCCTCCCCTACGAAACCTATCCACCACTGTATGCCGAGGAGCAATCCACCAAACCAACATGTAAGACTCAAGGACTTGAGCCTTACAGCTTATGATCTAAGCCATAAATTAAACACCCATGCTCGGTCATTGCGCGCTTCACACCGCTGTGCATTTTCACCCTAGAAAAATTCACCTGCTTCCTTCACCAATTTTGTCAAAAACTCTAACAAACAATTCTTAATCCGTCGCGATCTCAAATGATTCGAAACGGGAAGCTTGGTCGTTTATTAGTAGTATAAATAAACAAATATTTTATTTTAATTATAATTACTTTTCTAAAAAAATTTATCGCAGCTCATTTAAAATAGACTCGTAGGCATTAGAAATAAAACGATAGAAACTGTATCCGTAACTTTTGAATAAAATAATAAACTAATCAGAAATATTTAAAAAATTAACATTGATTAGTTGAGCTTTTCAGTAGAGGAAAAGAGCTCCGCTGCATTTAGTAGGGTGATGATCGCATCATTCTCCATTACCGGTGGAGCCGGGAGCTGATGGCCGGTGGAGATGTAACCGTTGGCCGGTTGCCCGTGGCAGTCACCGGTGGAGCCTATAGCCGTGGTGGTAGCCGGTCGAGTCGGTAGCGGTAGCCGTAGCCGCCGGTAGCCGGTGGAGCCGGTTCTTGTTGCCGGTAGTCGGTGGAGCCTCTTGCCGGTAGCCGGTGGATCCGGTTGCCGGTAGCCGGTGGAGCAAGTTGCCGGTTGCCGGTTGCCGGTGGAGCCGGTTGCGGGTAGCCGGTGGAATTGGTTGCCGGTTGCAGGTTGTAGCTGGTGGAACCGGTTGCCGGTAGCGGTAGCAGTGGAGTCGATTGTCGTTAGCCAGTAGCCGTTGCCGGTGGAACCGTATGCCGGTGGCAGGTTGAGCCGGTGGAACCGGTTGTCGGTAGCCGGTGGAATCGGTTGCCGGTAGCCGGTGGAATCGGTTGCCGGTAGCCGGTGGAACCGGTTGCCGATAGCCGGGAGCCGGTAGCCGGTTGCTGGTGGAGCCGGTTGCCGGTAGTCGGTTGCCGGTAGCCGGTGGAACCGGTTGTCGGTTGCCAATGATGATGGCCGGAACCGGTTGCCGGTGGAGCATGTCGCCGGTGGAGCCGATTGCCGGTGGCCTCTATTGAAGGTGAGCGTAGAACTTTTTTATATATATAATTGCTAAGAATCCCATCAAGTAATATCTGTAGCAATTTATGACAGATTTCTAATTTTTTTTTTAGAGAGTTGAGGAATGCTAACTACAATCAATCTCTTCGGTGCTGATTTAACAAGTGTTATAATGATTAATTAAAGAGAAAATAATAATAATAGGAAAAAGCCTGGAGGATTAAGTGGATCCTCGTTAAATGTGGCTCAATGTTGTCATAATAGTAATTTGATTCATGGAAACTTTGTATTTTGACTACATTGCCCTTTTACAGTTTTTTCTAAAAATATATGTAAAATTTTATTTAAAAAATATAAATTCTCTCTCGTTAGTTAAGAATTACAAGTCTCAGTGTTAAATTCTATTTTATATCTTAAAATAATTCTAATTTAATCATACTGCATGTCTTTTCTTTTATTCATATTTGTATCTTTCATGAAGAATATTATAACAGCTCGTCTTTCCAAATTGATATCGATATTAGGATTTCGACCATTCGAAAGTGACTAAAATCTTAACAAGTCGTAAACATAACATTACATAGACATAATACATAATATTAATATATAATCTCATGCATCATAAAGAATTTTAGAATAATGTTAACATACGGAATATTTAAATTCTTAGTACAAGTGTCTTACATTATATTTGTACATATAGACGTAGTGGACTCATAGGTACCAAAAATTCTATGTAAATATTTTTAACATTTACATGAGATTATCAAACATAACATATTCATTAACTTAACAATTACATGAGATTATGAAACATAACATATTCATTAACTTAACATTTAATCCTAGGGGCAAACATCAACATTACCATCAGGACACGTGCACTCTACTTTGTGATTTTTGTTCTTCTTGCATAACTTGTGCAAATCGAATTGGGAAGAGGGGATGGGCGAGGGATACAAAATGAGTAAGCTATTTGAATAGCCTAGTGGAAAGATATAAAAAAAACATATGAAAAAACATTCATTTTCGTGATCGTGTAATGCATTACCTTCAAACATTTCACATAAGGTACTATTGTCATCAGAAATCCCTATGTCAGTTCTAATTGGCAAGCCATCTTCTTAGAACCACCATTCACCTTATGGAACTTACCTCAGGTATTCATATGCGCCACAACTGCTCCTTTCGGCCAGTTATGGACTTAACATATACATAGCATAATATATGGATCACAATAAAATCCTAAAGTTTCAACGTATTACATCCGATGGACACACCAACATAAACATATGGATCTTCCAAGGGATCTCTTCGTGGGACATAAATAAACATAGGAGACTTCTAGATCACTCAACATTATCAGCCATAGATCATGAATTATGTTGTGCAACATATATCATGCATCTAATACAACAACAACATAAGCATTATGATGTGTGAGCATGCTAAAAACATCAATTTACTATATCGTAAAAGAGTTTATATCCACACACCTATAAACTGATGTGTTGATGAATCCATGGTTTGTCACTGATTTTTCTGAACTCCGGGGTCTGATCTTGTATTCCGGACTTCAGATTATAGACTCAATATAGACTTAAAACATACTTAAAAACATTCCATAAAAACCTATTAAACATAATATTGAACATAACATACTTAGTCCAAGCAATTTAGGTCAGAAATTGCAAGACATTGGACTTTCGGCGGCAGGTTCGGCGATGAAGGTCCCTTTATAGAGACGAAAGTCTCATTTGCAGTAGTAGGTTCGGCTGCCACAAGTCCTCTTTGCTGCTAGATTTGGCAGACGAAAGTTTAACTTTCGGTTGTCGAAGCTAGACTTCCCTTCCTTTACTGAGTTGATTCCTAGTTTCGGTAGTCTAAATCCCCTTTTAGGCTACTGAACCTGGATTTTGACAGTGGCCAAAACCCGGGTTCCAACACTTTCACACATCCGAATCCTGCCAATTACAACTCTAAGCATTTATAAACATTCATATACGTCAACAACAACTCAACTAAGCATTTCCTATTAACATGCATTTATCATTTCCTCATTTTCATGCAATTCATCCATTTTCATAAACTTCCCATAACCTAACACATGCATTTATCATTTCAAAATCATTTTCATGCAATTGATTTCTTTATTTCCTTACACATGCATCTCTAACTTCTCCTTTCTAACATATTTCCAACATCATTAAATACAATCTAACATGTTTACATCATTTCTTTGTGCATCATTTAGCCAATTCATTATTTTTCATCACATTTCCTTTACTTTGACCTAAGTCTTCCTATTCTCATTTGCATACATCTTTCCTATCATTTCTAACCAACTAACATGTTACTAATATGGAATTAAAGATTCTTCCACCTTTTCCTTTTCTTTTGCTTTCCTTTTGCTTTCTCACTTGTTCAATCTTTTTCTTTTTACTTCCTTCTTAATTCTTGCTTATCTCTTCTTGAATTTGCTGTTTGTTTTACAAACTTAACGTTTTCTAGGAACATGAGAGAAAATGGAAAGGAATTTGCTAAAAGTTCTGCCTAGTTCGACTGCCTCTACTATTTATAGTGGAGGTGGCATATTGGGTTCAGCGGCCGAATCTAACTTTTCAGGTTAGCCCTAGCTAAATTGCTCTTTTGTCCATCAACTCTTCATTCTTTTCATTTTAGTCCTTATGTTTTACATTTTAGTCCTTTATCTTTTATAACTTTACATTTTGATCCCTAAATACTAAGGTCTGGTTTCTGAATATTTCACGAATATTCCAATTAAAATTTCAAAATCCGACATCAGAAATGTGTCGAGTGTTACAAATATATCCATTTCCTCTCCCAATAAAATCTAAATTTTCATTTCTCATGTACAAACTCTATCCCATACCTTTGTCTTTAGCTCTATATACTTTCCTCTGTGATTCAGTTCTCACCTGTTAAAATTATTTCATATTTTATATAAATTTATTATATAAATTAATATTGCATATGTCACGGCCTGACCCTTCTTCTACTACAACTCCGTGAGCCATCTCTTCAGGGTCACTCCATCCAGATAGGATTTGTGCCCAAGGTTCCTTCCTGTATCACCTTGGGTTTTGGCCTAATATGCTTCACACATATTAGGTCGCCTTCCCCACGGTTCGAACCCTGGACCTCCACTACATGAAGTAATTGAATATGATCCTGCTACTGTAGAATAATTAGAGCTAGCATTTGCTAAAGTTTATGATGAATACAAAATTTACAAAAAGAAACGTGCTTCTCTGAAATTGGAAAATGAGTTATTGAAATAAGAAAATAGTTCTTTAAAAGAAGTGCTAAAGGAAAATGAATTTTATAAAGCTTAAGTGAATTTGTTAAATGAACTGAAACATGATTTCAAAGTTTCCGATAAGAAGTGTGAAGAACTTTTTAAAAAGAACAAAATCCTTAAAGGTAGAGTGAAATATTTGATAACTGATTTGACAAAATTCACTAAAGGAAAATAAAATCTTGATTTGCTTCTTGGTTCACAAAGATGTTCTCGAGAAAAATCAAGAATTGGATTTAATGATTTCTCTAACCATAGAAAATTTAGAAACTATTTTGTGAAAGCTACATCTTTGTCTTTATGACATATTACTTGCTTTTATTGTAATAAAAATGGCCATATGGTTCATTCTTGTCCTATTAGGAAAGGATCCCTTAAGGTAAAGAAAATTTAGGTACTTAAATGATCCCTTTCTAATAGCACTAACACATAAGGAGACATAAAGATTTGAGTACCAAAAATTGGTTGACTATTTTTGGGTTTGTTTGAAGAATAAAGAGGACTTAAGCAAGTGGTGTATAAACAAGTGGATGTTCAAGGCATATGAAAGGAGATAAAGACAATTTCTCAGGTTTGGTGATAAAGGAAGAGCTCAAAGTTTACTATAAAAAGTGAAGAATTTATCAGGTTTGGTGATAAAGGAAGAGCTCAAATTATTGGAATTGGCATAATTGGAAATCGACCAAGTATTGTAAATGTTGCTATTGTTCAAGGTTTGAATTTCAACATTTCTTAATGTTACTCAATTCTGTGAAAAAGGTTTTGTTACCCATTATTGTGAAATAGTTTGATGCGAAACCTAGATATTAATCTAAGACCCAACGATCAATGGAGGTTCTAAGCCCTAGAATCAAAATTGAATTGAAGAAGAACACGTAACCTGACCCCAATCGTACTTCTCAATTAGAACCAAAGTTATCAAGGTTGATTTCTCCAAGCGCCAGATGAAGAAATCTAGGAGAGTTCTATTAGCAAGAACCAAAGGAAAGAGAGCAATCTCTCAATGAAATATCATAAAAAAATAATCTAATTTCGTTCAGCTGTCAAGCAAGGTATTTATAGACATCTTAACTTGTCTTACTACATAAGCTTGCGGCCTAAATACACATACGGTTGGCTTTGAAAACGTAAGAAACAAAATAACACGTAAACAATTAGAGCTGGCATGATGGCCGTCGGCTTAGGAATGAAGGCTAGTGGCCTAAAAATAAAGGATGGCGGCCTTCAAATAAAGGATGCCGGCCTTTATGGGCAGCCTATCTTGGTGATTGGCGTTCTTCCCTTCTTGAACATCGTCGTTCCAACGCTGATGTCTTCTACTTCATCTTGTTGACGCGTGAATTTTGCCCCCACCCTATCCCAATGATGAAAACAAAGATTCTGAGAAATAGAGATTGCCAAAGGTAAAGGAATCGTGATTGCTAGGTCTCCAAAATAGCTAACCAATCTGCCACCGACTTTACCTCCGCCACGGAACTCATTAAACAACTAGGGTTCCGTCGC
>CAOGCB010282582.1:0-18426 GCA_948266635.1 Cnidoscolus chayamansa
TGCCTACCATCTAATCCTAAACGAATCAATTAAAGAAGAGTATCATCTACCCTCAGCTAAGTCACTAAATAAAAGAACAAAACTTGGACCATATAATTAAACTGATTACTAATTTGTTCCTCTATTTTATATAAATATTTCAAATAAATCATTTTTTTTATTAATTTTAATAATTAGTGCTTAATATGATTGCTATTTAACATATAGATAATATGATTATTTTTATAATTCATTTTGCAATTACTTAAATTTCTGTTTCTCTCCCCCACACCCCCAATTTTAACAAATCACGCTTAAACCATCCAATGGAACTAGTTGCCTGTCCTGGGTCATGCGTCTTTTTCACCTCAGATTTGCTTCAAACTCACGATCGTCCAGTCCTAGCCAGAGATATGGCATCAAATGAATTTATGATGTCAGGTACTCATTTTGTTAGTACCTTAAATTAAAAACACTACGACAACTCTCAATTCCATTCTTCAAATAGCCAACTGAAAAAGAAAGATACATCCATCCCTCAAAATGCTTCCAAACAAAGACGCACCTGCAAGTCAAATTCCAGCGAAACACGAATCACACATTCCAGCTGGAAAACACATCAATACTTCACAAGCTAGAAAAGCCCCTTTAACACCCCAACCCAGCCCCCCCACATCAACTCCTATTACGATTTTTGCTACATGATAAATTCTTGAAGGAACTATTTATCTAGGTTCTTGCTTCAGGTCCTGCATTACAACTAATGAATGTAATGGTCATCTATTGTTCACTTTAGTACACAAAATTTCGACTTAATAGTCGTTACGCTGCCCAAGAGCAAGGCAAAATCAAGAAAGACATACTTTCTTCCTTCTCTTTTTTTTTTTCTTTCAAGTATTCAACGATTACTTCATTGAACCAACTACCCAATAAGGACGTCTAGGGTGGTGCATTCACCAAGAGTAACCCACATTCAGAACTAGTTTTCTCATCCAAGAAAAAGCAGAAAAAGAACATTTCCCCACCCACCCACAAAACCTAGTTAAAATGAAATACCCAATACGTAGTGACGTCATGACGCCCGCCCAACATCAGCTGGGCCATAACCCCCCTGAACTGCTGAACCATGATTCTTAGAACGGTGCCCACCACCTCGTCCATCCCTTCCTCGATTATTATAGTAATTCCTTGGATGATAGTTTTCAGGCTGGTCATAATACTGGCTGCGACCATTTTGGTAGCCACCACCACCACCTCCTCTGCCACCACTCCTACCACCACGGCCATCCGAATAACCTCTATAGTCCCCACCACTACTACGACCACCTCTATAGTTTTGGTAGTTCCTCCAGGCAACATATTGTTGCTCCTTGGGTTCTACCTCTTTTTGATCATGCTCCACTTCTGATGGTCTAGCTTCTTCCTGTTCGCCAGACATTACTTCTACCTGAACTTCAGTCTCCAGGTCATACTGCAAAGGAGAAAACAGCCACATCAATACGCGCAAGCAAGGAAAAATTTAGTAGTATTCCAAGTAAAAGCACCTTCTGAAGTTCCTCAGCAGAGCTGGACGGATTATTGCCAGTTTCATGCCCTAATACATTTGTTGTGTCTTCATCCTACATAAAAGACAGCTTTAAAAGTTTTAAATTGTATTACGCATGAAGCTTCAAGAAACCCAAATATCAAGATTCAACAAACCAAATAAATAATTTCAAATAATTTAAATATCCTCAGGAAATAAACTAAAACTGCATTTGAAAAATGGAGAAAAAAAAATCCAATAACAACGCCCAGAAATAAATGTTGGAGACAGATGCACAAGTTTAAAAAAAAAAAAACAATGCATGTGATTTTCACAAATGACAAACACCAAAATAACAGAGAATTATCTGATTGATTTCTGAAATTGAAATCCAATAACATCTAATCTAAAGTGAGCTACATTTAGCAACGCAGGGAACATAAGAATTCTTGAAGTAACAAAGAAGTAACCAAGTTAACAACAAACAATAAAGGTCATACATTAGTCTCTACTCACAAATCATAGGAACTAAAAAGAAATTGAAAAATGCACTTGCAATATTTATATTTTTAGCACAACAGATTCGAAATTAGCTCAAAAGATTTTTCCCCTGACAATAAACTTATGTAACTTAGATAAACCTTACAATCAAGCTTAACTTCAAAACTGGAGCTATTATATATAATATAAACCCCTTCAGCTGACGTAATGAAGTAAAACATGAGCAACACCTTCTATCCTCGAAGTCCTAGCTTACAATTTTCATACTCCTTCAGTAGAAGGAAGGAACACCCCTCCAAAAGACGACATGAAACAAATATAATCTGCATTTAATTACATGATTTACCCATCATAAATACAAAGAGGCTCTTAGCTTTTCATGCCCTGATTTTTATGAACAGCATGAACAAGCCATTTCCCACTCCTCTTTCTTCGTAAAAACCAGGCCTTAATGCTCCACAATATAAATGAATTTCAAAAACAGAAAAGATTACAACGAAATTGCCTCCAACATGAAGTCATGCACTATAGAGTTCCCTTGAAGAAATCCAATATAAAGAGAGAACAAATATAAGAGCCGTATTTTCCTAGAGCAGATAAATTGAACAACTTTTTCAGGTATCGGTGCACTTATCCAAAACCATATGCAAATGGCTCACTACTTACAAACTCCACAAAACTTATAGAAAAATAAGTGATTCCAACAAGTTGCAATATATGCCAATGCCGTGTTGAGGCACACTGAGTTTACTACTACTCAAAAAGTAATTGAACTTAATTATCAACAAGAATTTAAGTTCTTCAATCATCCGAGGAAACTTCAAAGATGTCTAATCATGAAAATACACTATTGCGATGGCAGAATATCAATGAATTTAAATACAGCAACAATTACAAAGTCATCAATATTCACCAACATCTGCAGCAGTAAAAGCAGTAAACCCAACTCCACAGCCCAGATTTTGCCTTATGTACTATAAATTTTCTGTCATGACTTAATAATGGAAAACCTGAAGATTTTTACATTTTCACTTTTTTTAACTTTCTATGAGGGACATAGAAAAAAAAAGTATCAGTTATGACCTGAATAATGATCTTGTATCACTTGTTCTGACAAGGTCATCGCAGATGCCATTAACATTTGCCAACAAATCCCAAATTTACAAGTAGAGAAGCACATAGACTTCAGCCATACATGTTACAAAATAACAGCACTTAGTTCTCGTGTACCCACGCTTGACAATGTTAAATTGCCATGTGTATAAAAGGCAGTACATCATAAATCAGAGAGAAATACACACGCAATGAGGACAAAAGTCACTGAACACTTGTTACGTATCACAGCTGGACATGATAAACAGACAGTTGCCCAAGGTCACCCACGATCCTTAAAATTGAGCTATGAAAGGAAAGGGTCCCATGGAGATCTATTGTATGATGCCAAGAAACAATGTTCTTTCTTCTATATTGACACAAAAGAACAATTTTATATTTTATTTCACATACACACATACTCAGAGAAGTGATGGCAGCCAAAACAAGTACACAGAAAAAGAGAAAAGAGCAAGAGAAGAAGAATAAAGGTTTCACCCTTCACGAGAGACCATGTGACATGAGAATTGTTTATATTCTATGGTGAAAATCACATAACAGACCCCTTCAAACCTCATTCAGCCAAAACGTCCTTCAGACCAAATCAGACTTTATCTCTGGTGAGGAGAGTTCCAATAAAGTTAAGAGGCTGCTACAGCTATTAAGCTCCCGCCAAATACGATACAATGACACCAGTATAGATATATCAATCAAAATAAGTAACGCAAATGCGCATGTCATAGTTCACATAGCAGTGACAAAATCACATATTTGCTATGTAAGTTCAAAAGAAATGTAGTAGTACCTTGGCCTCGTATTGCTCAAAAGACCCTTCCGCTTGGACAGGAACCGAGGTAGGGACACTATGAACAGGAACCTGGAAAGACGCATAATTTCCAGCAGCAGCAGCAGCAGCAGCAACTTCCACTGGAGCTTTCATCTCAGGTGTGGTCGTGAAGTAATCAGAAGCCATAATCTTGTTCAGCCTCTCCCTCATCTGTGCATCTGCAGAATCAACAAATAGACTAAGACAACGTCATCCGGAACACCCACACAAACACGTAAAAAGCAAACATAAAATGATGAGAGCAATTACAAGAAGCGTTAGCACTGGGCTCAATTGGCTGGTCGGAGTTAGCAAGCCACAACTTGGCGTGCTGGATACACTGCTGCAACGCATTCTTGTGAGATAAACTGGAATCTACGGGGCGCGAAACCAGCAACCCGCCAAGCTTGGAAATCATGTCCAAATCCCTCTCTCCAAGCAGATCCGTAGCGTCATCAGTCACGTAATCGTAAGTCAAGCAGCAACCTCTCTCATGCGTCCGAGTCAACATGGTAGCGGTGAAGTCATTCTGTGACTTCACGTCGAACATCGACCCGAAATACAACAAATTCAACAGATCCTCGACGACGGAACCACCGCCGCTGGGAGTGCCTTCACCGGCCTCACAATTGGTTTTCTCGCTATCATCCTTATCCGCAATTGCATTGTCGGAAACGGAAGATTGTTGCTGGTGACGGTGGATGGCAAGGGCAATTTCTTCAGAGACGGCGGTAGTGAGAGGCTGGCGGAGCTTCTCGAGCTCTTCAATTGCTGCGGAAATGGAGGGTTTAGAACGGAGAACGTCCTCTTGTTCTTTGTTGATGGGCTTGCCATGGGAGATGGACTCTTCCATCTGGAGGATTCGGTTGTGCTTCTTGCGGAGAGCACGGAGACGTTTGTTAATGAATGCAAGGACGGGCCCTTCTGTCACTTCGGAGGCAGCAGTGGCCGCCATTGTTGATAGGGTTTGCGGGTTTTGTGTAGATAATAGGAAGAGACCACCGGGTGGCGGTGGGATTGGCGAGGGTTTTAGAGCGGCCAAGAGGGGAGCTTTTAATGTGTTGTGAGAGAGGGTGAGAGAACTGAAAAGAGGGAGCTTAAAATTAAAATTAAATTAGAGTGGGAGGGTAAAGCGAATACCAACGGATTAGATAGATTTGGGTGGTCAACTTAGTTTTGACCTAAATCTACGGTTTGGATTGGATGTTACTTGAAAACACATGCTGCCATTTTTGCATCCTTCAACTTTGTTTTCATAGTACGACCCAACGATTGAAAAATATGTCCATGGTCTCCTTTCCCTCTCTTTTTTCCTCTTAATTCTATTCTACATTTGTCAAATTCTCCAACCACCATTACATCTCATTCGCTCACTTCTCTATGACTTCTAAAGTTTACATGGCTCCTCAATCAACTACTGGAACTGATTCTAATATGAAGTGAATTCGATTTCATTCAAAGGAAACCTTTCTATTTCTCTTTAAACCCTGCAGCTACAAAAAGAATCTAAGCCTTTTTCAGTTTCACAAGACTAGTGATCAATTTCCGGTGGTGTTAAACCAATAAATCATATAGATGAATTGAGGGCAATTGTAAGAACACCAGCGTCCAATTGTAGTGACTACATACTACAATTTCATTCCGTTCAAAATTGCACTGCTTCTGCAGATACAGCTCTTCCATGTCTCCAGAACTGCCTCTTGGAATTCTTTGCAAAAGATTTACCTCATACGGGGCACATTGGCCTAGCGGATGTCATCTCCCTCAGGGACCCTCTTAAAAAATTTTCAATTAGTTGTTTCAGATCCTTGGGATAAGTCCCTCTTCTTCCAAGGTAATGTCCATTACATCAAAGCATTGATTTAAGATGCTGAAAATATACGTTTCCAATCCGCTGATTAGACAATGTAACCTACGCAAATGAGATGGATGTTTATGCATTGCTTGCTGTGTTCTTCAATTTCCTCACCTTTGCCACATGGAAGAATCCAAATTGATAAACAGAGTTTCTTGCTATCTCAAAACAGATCAGAGGAGCTGAGCTTCCACACCTATAAAAGAATCATATTTCTAAACCACACATCATCATACCACTAAGAATAAAAAAATAAAGATAACATCACCTTTGCAGCAATGCTGTACTCTTCCATCAGTGGCTTCCTTGTTAAATGAATTTGCAAAGGATCATCTGTTGAGAGTGAAATTTAGGCCAAGCTGGAAGAACATTGGAAATGTGTTGCAATGACGATCCAGGAAAAAGGAATTATTGCCCAGTGGTCATATAGCCTAAATGAAGAATTTTTAACAGACTTTGAACACATAAAATAACAACATCAGGCACAAGTCGCATCTTGTGGTTGATTGTACTAATAATCGCTCAGGTTGTCAGTTATTTTCAACATGCTACTATTAGGTCGCACCTCTAATTTTGCTCAATCTTGCTTAATTCAGCACAAAATCTCGCTGAAAAATGGATATGGACTACTTATTTGACAACACTTATCCAGCATCTACATAGTTAAGTTACAAAGCTTGTATGCATTTAGGACATCTTTTCTTTGAAAAAATTAAGAATTATAATTGACGCAGCACTTGCATTCTCACCTGTAGATTTGGAGAAAAAAAGGACTATTTTAATCCAAGAAGGCTCCACGCCAGCATTATCGCTTGGTTTTGCAGAGAATCAGGTCAGAGCACCTAAACCAAATTAACGTTAAACAACCAAATTGCAATATAATTGAAGTTATGAGCAAAATGAAATTTAGGTGACCAATGAGATTAACCTTTGTAATTCACAAAAGTGAAGCGACCACAAAACTCAATATTTAAAGTTATAAACAGAAAGGCTATTGCCCTTTCTGGTTCCTCTGACTCTGAGGAGGGGTTCTTGGATGCAGGATCTTGGAGGCAGCCCTTTCATTCAGTATTTTAAAGTAAACTGGCTGCTCTCAAAACGTGAACTTTCACCCTTAAGGTTACAAGCCCAAGATTTTTCCTGATACACCAAGCAATCACTTAAGAAACATAAATGTCTAAATACAGTATTAGAATTAGACATGCATTTGTTATGGTTCCCTAAGTGACACGGATAGATTGGAGATAAGATCATGCGAGTTAGGACTTGGGTTGGTGGACAGTTCTCTTCCACAAATACCATCAATAGATGTTGTAGATCCCAAGCTTGTGGCTTCAATTACATGTGAATTCCTGGGCATGTAAAGCAAACCTGAGCAAGGTAGTACAAGTATTGCAAAACAGGAGAGGTCCGCAAGTTAATCCCATGAGTTATATTATGGCACAGAAGAAAGGCAGCAACTAAACGGTCGCTATCACCAGCCTGCACAGGCTGCAAGTATCAGCAACATCAAAGTCATCTAACTTAGCCTAACAGAGAAATCAGGATAGATGGCCATTCATGAAGCTAGAAAGAGAAGGGGAATTATAAGTGGATTCCAATACATATTAGCATAAATTAAATGGTCTCTTTTTTATTCTCTCCTCTCTATCTCTCCCTTTCTTTTCTTTGTTCACTGAAAGAAGAAAAGGAACCACAGAACAATTCTGTATATAATTTAAATCAATCACTCAGGTCACCCTTCTGCAGAATCCATTCATTTTACTCAAGTCTGATCTAAGTAAGATTTTAATCCTCTACGGGGTATGAAAATAAATGAATTTTAAAATGCGGTGTTTCAATACTTCCGATGCTTCAATTGGTTACAAGTATCATCATGTATAAGGAAATTATCAGATAAAAAATCATACATAATATGCACACCGTCCGCCATTATTACTAATAGAAACAATCACACAGCACTAACATACTATAATTGGTGCGCATCAAATTGGTACATCTCATCACTTGATAATGAACAAATTTCTCAATCATATACAGATTGCTTTAAAAAGAAAGATGCATGTACAGAAATAAGACTATAAGAGTAGGCTGGATTGGTCCATTCAGCTGGTTTTGGCATATGCTTAGTTGGATGCCTTGCTGGCCTACTTTCATCATCATCAATGTCAAATCCCACAACTTGAATCAAGATATATACATATTTTTAGGTTTCCTTTAGTTGATTCTCTCACAGATCAGTATATTAGGACAAAGGCATTTTCTCGACAAAGAGGATGTTGTTAGAAGATTACAATCAGAAAACACAAAATCAGGGAAAATCATGCAGGAAATCAAGACAATTAAAATTGTATATTTTACCATAAATAAAATTATTTTGTAATTATAAAAATACGATGTAAAAAAAATATGTATGAAAAGTTCTTACAGAAAAATAAACCTAGCTTGTTATTGATCTAACTTGGTATCAGAGCAGTGTTAGATTTTAGGGACTCAGAAAAAATTCATCATCGTCCCTGTATCTTTCCCGGCCAAAACCTTTCATTCAGACCCTTCAGCTTGAATCAGGAGCACCAATCAGTAGCCTAAAATAATCAACCAAACCAACATAATGTCAGACAGCGAAAGCAACAGTACAAGAATCAATAGTCAATCACATAATAACGTCCCTGATGAATTAACGATTCAGATTGCCAATCTGCTTCGCAACGGTCTCAGTGGCATACAACAACAATATCAGAATCAATTCACCTCCGAAAACCTAAACATCGGTTTGAAGCTTAACAATGAGAATTACCCTTTGTGGGCCCGGTTAATGAGAGTAGCTATCGGTGGCAGAGGGAGAACCTCACACATTACAGGAACCCCTCCACCACCGGTAGCCGGAGATCCAAATTTTGAACGATGGGAACATAACGATTTGAACATCTCTACTTGGATCATACAGAACATTGAAACAAACTTGATAAACAACGTGGCTGAGTATCCAACAGCCAGAGCACTGTGGAATGGATTGGCCATTACGTATGGCAGTAGCATCGACCCCTTCAGACTTTTGACCTCCATCGCCGTGCCAACACGATGAAACAGGATCAAAATACCCTCGAGGAGTTCTGGAACAAGATGCAGGGAATCTGGATGAGTATCGATCGACGGGAATCGAACCCTATGAGGGATCCAGAGGATATCGCCACTTTTTATCGAATCATCCAACAACAGAGGCTGTAGCAGTTCCTCACAGGGATTGACGACAAATATGAATCCATATGAAGGGATATTCTTAAAGCGGAGACACTTCCCTCAGTGGAGTCTGCTTACGCCACCATCCGGAGAGAGGCTGCCGGGCTCCAGATTTTGAAGCCGGTAACCAATGGGGTAGACTAGTCATCATCGGGGTTAGGTGCCGATCTCAAGGTGTCAGGGGCATCAAGTGACAGAGGTGATCAGAACAGAGAAAGGGGCCACTAGCTCAGATCGAAGGTCGTCACAGCAAGACGAATCCAAATTGTATGCACTCACTGTGGAATGCACAAGCACACGAAGAAGAATTGTTTCAAGCTCACAGGCTATCCCGAGTGGTGGGAAGATAATCACAAACGACCAAGGAACAAACTCGGCAAAGCTGCCGCCGTCGCGGGCATCCTGGAGGTCACCAACAGCGACGGTGTCAGCATTGAAACAAGGTCAGGGACAGAGAAAGGTTTTGTTGCGATAGTGAGTGGGCAACAGAAGGAAGATAGAGGCACTTGGGATGGAGACGATGGAGGCACTCGGTTAAGAGGTAAAGGGTTTGGAAAATTACCCCTAAACCCTCCAGTCCTTAACTCAAACCCTAATGACAAATTTCTGTTTAGTCCTTCAAATGTCTGTAGCACTGAAAATAATATCATTAGCTGTGTCAAATTCCTATTTAGTCCCTCAAAACTTAGTGACACTGAAAATAATATCCTAGGCCACAAAACACTCAAACCCTCATGAAACATAGGCCCAGTAGTACCCAAAGTGAGCTTACATCTGGAATAGCCTGTCACACCGGCCTAAAGGCTCACAAAAATTCCACTTGGATTTTCTATTGCGGTGCAACAGATACTATGACTAATGATTTGTCTGATATAATATGTCGCTCACAGCCATTGAAATCATACATTCAGACTGCTAGTGGGGAATTATCCAGAGTTGAGGGGGCAGGGACTATTGAACTCTCTCCAAAACTGAAATTGTCAAATTGTTTATATGTTCTTGATCTATTGTGCAAATTATTGTCTTTGAGCCATGTAACTAAAGAATTGAATTGTGTGGTAATTATGTATCCAAGTTTTTGTATTTTGCAGAACATTCATACTCGGGAGATAATTGGGCGTGGTACTGAGCGAGGAGGTCTGTATTACGTAAATGAGGTGACTCAATAAGGCTCTGTCATGCTGACTCACGGGACGACTAATCGAAAATTTTGGCTATGGCATCGACGTCTAGGTCACCCATCTTTTAATTATCTTAAAAAATTATTTCCTGCTTTGTTTAGAAATCATAGTGAACCATTAAATTATGAGACATGCATTCTTGCCAAAAGTCATAAGAGTATTTTTCACTCGAATAATACTATAGTTGCTTCTGTTTTTTCTCTGATACATTCTGATATGTGGGGTCCAGCTCCATATTCGAATGGTAATCATTTCAATTAGTTTGTATTATTTGTCGATGATTACTCTTGTATGACCTGGGTTTATTTCATGAAACACAAATCTGAAGTACCTAAAAATTTTTTCGCATTTTACAAAATTGTTCAAACACAGTTTCATAGAAAAATTCAAATCCTACGATCCGATAATGGGGGGGAATTTGTCAATCATTCCATGAAAACTTTCTATCAAACCAATGGCCTGATACACCAAACTACATGTCCCAATACACCACAACAGAATGGTGTCGCTGAGAGAAAAAACAGAATCCTTCTTGAAATGACACAAGCAATGCTCATTGACTCTCATGTCTCTAAATCCCACTGGCCTGAAGCCTTAGCCACATCTGCCTATCTCCTAAATCGCTTACCCACCAAAATACTCAATCACCAAACACCTATCCAAACCCTAGCCACCCAAGTTGATATACCATCATTTCTTACCCTTCCTCCACGAGTTTTTGGGTGTTTTGTTTTCATCCACATACCCAAATATGACAGAACCAAAATTGAACCATGTGCTCTCAAATGTGTCTTTGTCGGGTATGCCACCACTCAAAAGGGGTATCGCTGTTATCATCCAGGAACCCGTCGCATTCATGTCACCATGGATTGTGACTTGATTGAGACTGAATTCTTCTATAACCACCAATCTAGTTGTCAGGGGGAGACGTGACCACTAGTTTGGCTCCATAGTCCAAATTTGCTAGATGTTGTTCTACCAAAGAAAGTAAACAGTACCGCTGAGCCCACCTCAGATCATCTAACACAGACCACTGAGCACAATCTCATGACCAGTGACGCTCCTTTGTATGATGTACATCATGAGGTAAGTACCACACAATATTTATCTTCAGATACTTCAGCTTCAAATGATACAGGATGTGATAAGGTATCACTAGAACTGCTTGACAATACATCACCAGAGTTGATTATTGATGAACCAGTTGGATATGTCTTACCGACGAGAAGTACCAGAGGAGTACCACCTAAACGGTACTCACCAGAACATATATCCAAAATGTCGAGATATCCAACATTAAATGCAGTAAAGGGAAATCTCTCTGAAACAACAAAGAAGTTCATGACAACACTGTACACTGTGCCAATTCCAAGAACTGTCGAAGAAGCTCAACAGAAACCAGAATGGGTTGAAGCTATTAAATCAGAAATGAGTGCCCTTGAGAAGAATGGAACGTGGGAAAAATGTCAGCTTCCAACAGGGAAACGACCGTTAGGGTGCAGATGGGTGTTCATTGGAAGCATAAGGCAGATGAAACCATTTAGAGGTATAAAGCATGCCTAGTTGCGAAAGGATATACGTAGACGTATGGAATTGACTATTCAGAAACTTTCTCCCCAGTTGCGAAGATTGATACAATCAGGGTCATTTTTTTAGTTGCAGCGAATCAAAAATGGCCCTTACATCAGTTTGATATTAAAAATGCATTTCTTCATGGAGAGCTGAAAGAAGAAGTATATATAGAGGCTCCTCCAGGCTTTTCTAAGAAATTTCAGACAAATGAAGTGTGTAGATTGAATAAAGCTTCATATGGTCTCAAATAGTTTCTACGAGCTTGGTTTGGTAGATTCACGACAACCTTGCAAAAGAATGGGTACAAACAGAGTAATGCTGATCACACGTTGTTTTTGAAAAGAAGATGAAAAATAGTTATTTGTCTTGTTATTTATGTTGATGACATGGTAATAACAAAAAAAAAAAAAAAAAAGAAAACATACTCAGGAATTCTCTTGCAAAGCCCCCTCCCAAAAAAAAAAAAAGAGAATTCCAGACAACGTATAAGAATCAAGGACAACAGAAGTAGAGCAGTTAACGTATAAGAATCTCCATGTTAATATGGCTCCCACTACTGGCTTCAAGTTCCTAAAAATTCTTAAGAACAAAGCCATTGTTAAAATACACTGTAAGTAACTCCAGAATATTTTGAATGGATGTCAAACAACATAACACAGTCCACTCCAGCCCTTTCAAACTTACCAGCTCTTCTAGACATGGAAGCCCGGACGGGAAGAAATTAAGCTTCTTTCTCTCACCTACACATGAAATCTCGATGATTGCTGATCAAACTTCGCATACTCATCGAACTAATCATTGCTCATCACCGCATTGGCATCGAATACGACACCCTATAACTCCGAAGCACACTTTTATCGTCCAAGGACCTCGATGCACTCCTGCTCCACAGCCGCTCGCCGTCACACCCATACGAATCTTGGTTGGTAGGATGGTTGTGCAGTGAATAACAGGTAAATTTACGAAATTTACTCTCACAGCTTCTGAATATTCATATTATAATTAATTATAAGTATATAATATTTATTTTTTAAACATCTTCTCAATCATAAATTCATTATATTAATTTAATTATACGATCAATCACCTTTCAATTGCACACTCTCATAAAAATCAAAATAAATTAAAATTGGAGCGAAATTAGTTAGAATCAAAATAAATAACATGTATTTTTATCATCATCTTAGACTTATGAGATTGAAATTATAGTGCAGCACCTATATATCTCTTCCAATTGAAACTTCCAACTCCGTGGATGATGAAGAGTTATGGGTTTCTGACTGGGTCACCACTCCATCTGCATCTGTCATACTTCAAATCAGTACTAAGTGAAAAAGGTTCAGATTAGGAGAGTGGAAAATTAAATTTGAACACTCAACTCAATTATATAAAGGAAGAATACGACGTTTATGATTGATATTGCACCTTAGCTACAAAAACAGCGACGTTTTGAAATACAGCAGCTCGTGCTGCATGACGTCTACGTTCTCTTCCACTTAACGATGAACGCAAGTTAAAAGAAGACATATCCACAGAGCACATGGTGGGTGGAGGATATAACTTAATATAATTAATGGAATTAATCATATTATTTATTATTTGAAAACTATTATTATTTAATATATACTTAAATTTTTAAACTGAAATCACATACTACTTTAGTTTACAGCAATACGATCTTATTCATCTCTAACAGCCAACAAACAGTATTAGTCTTTGTATAGGTGAAGTTTTGGACCTTAGCTTGGAATTTTTTTGCTCAAGCTTAGCTCCACATCACCGTTGGACTTGTTGTCTACGCTAGGAAAAGTGGTCTTGTAGCGATACCGGCGAGCACAGGAGAGAAAGTATACAAAATTGAGGCTGCCCATTCCTGCTAAAAGGAAGTAGAAATAATCCAACTTTCCAGCATTTAGATCGTTGGTTAACCAATCTGGGTAGTGTTTTGTTCTTGTTGATTTGTGCACCACTGTGATCACGAAGCTGCTGAGGTAGCTAGCACCCGCAAATGAACAAAAGAAAAGAGAATTAGCTATGCTTCTCATGTGCTCAGGGAACTCCTTGTTGTAGAATTCTATTTGTGCTAGAAAGTTGAATGCTTCACATAACCCCATTAACACAAGTTGAGGTGCTAGCCACATGACTGACATGGATGCACCACCAGGGTGTGAAATGGCTACAGCCCTTCTGTCCCTTTCAACCAATCCAGCTACTACCATGGATAGAATGGACAACACAATCCCAATTCCCATTCGTTGGAGAAGTGTGATTCCACCTTCGAGTTTTGTGATTTTTCTAAGGGCAGGTACTATCATTTTGTCATATATTGGAAGCCATATTCCGATTGTTATCATTGAAATAACAGTAATGGAACCTGCTGGAATTTGAAACTTGGGTCCTAGTTGTCTATCCATTATCAGGGCCTGTGATATCGTAAATGTTCCTTGCTGTGACATAGAAGTGAAGCTAATAATACCAGAAGCCCATACTGAACCAATTTTGAACAGGCACTTCACCTCTTCTACCTGTTGGATACTGCACAAGTTCCATGGATTGGCACCAGAACCATCAGAGTTTAGGTCGTTTTTCTCTAGCATAGCTGCCTTGTTTAGGAACCTAGAAGCAAGAAAACGGATAAGCTAGCAGATATAGGCATAAAAACCGACATGATTATTTTAATACATTTGATAATATAAAATCTTTGATGGAAAGTGCATATCACCTGAAGTTATTTGTGAGAGGGAGCTTTGACAGTACAGTCTCCTTCACTGGAGGATCATAAAAAACCCCATCAACCTCTAGGACCTCATCATCAGGAAGCTTAAGTTCTCTCTTTCTGTAAGCAGCAACAAACACCTGAGCTATGCCAGAAAAAATGCTTCCCTCTGGCTTCACATGCACATAGATTCTTGTTCCAATGAAGAAGAGAACAATAGAGCACAACATGAGCACAGTCGGAATTCCAAAGCCAATGACCCAGCTGACAGAATCTTGAATATAAACAACTACAGTTAAAGTGATCAAAATCACTACTGTGAATGTGGTGTAGTACCAATTGAAGAAGCTATTAATCCCTTTTACTCCATTTTCAGTTGATGGGTCAAACTGATCAACACCAAATGGAATACTGCAGGGCCTGATTCCACCGGTCCCTACAGATAGAAGACCGAGTCCCATGAATAGGACACCGAGTTGAGCAGCTGTGGGACTCTCACAGTGACTAAATTGGTGCCCTTCCGGGTGGCATTTAGGAGGATGGAGATGAGGCAGCCATGCTGTTAAGGTCACAATCACCATTCCCTGCACATCAAAAACTAGCAAGAGATTAATTACTATACTATCAAATTATAGTAATATTCTTCATAATAGCACAAGCATTAAATTTATGAATAAATACCATAATTAATTAAGGTCGCAGTCACCTATATGTTCTACCTGTTTTTTCCTTTTATATAGTGTTTTCTTTCTGATTTTTCCACATCTCATTAATATGCTCAGGACATGCAAGTAGGAAACAGTAATTGCAAGGAATCAACCACATACACCTCCAAAAGAAAATGTAAAAACCGCATCAATCTATGGGGTGGGGTACTTTTATATATATATTCCACTGATATTATCTAACGTTTCTTTTGCACCACACACGATAGCCATAAGACCAATGCTATGGTACGTTGATTTTCTTTCCTGTAATTATAAAACATGTCTGTAAATTTTGTTCTTTTCTCTCTTTCATAGCCTCGCCTAGACATATTTTATTTCTTTTTTACTTCTTGGTTTATTATGAAGTAATATCTAAATTAATCTGATTAACTGAAATTATGAGACCAATATATTTCTTGTCCAAAAAGAAGAGGAAATTATCACCCCCAAAATCTCCAGCATGGTTTCAACAAACACTACAGTTCAGTTACGCACAAAAGATATTGAACATATGAATTCACGTATGTTGTTGATAAAAAAAAATAAATTATTGTTTAATTAATAAAATACCAAAGAAAAACTCCTCCCGTGAAGACTTAGAACCTCTGATAAGAGGTAGGATTTGAATTTCACTAGACTGAATAAGGATATTGGAGACTTGAACATGTACGCAGAACTAATATCATTAGTATATTAATATTAATATTTGGACCCATATATGTGATGCTGTGAATGCAAGAATATCGAGAATTATAATAAGGGGCAGAGAGGGTCGATACCAAAAGAGCTGCACAGGAAGCAAAAGCAATGGTTCTAAACCTGCCGACATAGGAATCAGATATGAAAGCACCGATCAGAGGGGCAAAATTGGTTATACCAAACCAGATGTTGATAGCATTAGCCGCAGAGACCTGCTCCATGTGAAATTCTCTCATCAAATATACCATAAAGTTGGCTAACAATCCAAAAGTAGCCAACCTCTCAAACGTCTCGTTTCCTGCCATACAGCTTTTCTGTGTTAAACAAATTAATGACAAGACTCTGAAACAAATGAAAGACTAATAAGAGAGAGACCTAAGATATAAGGCATAGCTCTCCATCCTCCTGGCTTTTTTTCTTGGATTATATTGGAATCATTATCAACAGATGACGAGACGTTGCCCTGTTTTTCTTCTGCTAGTTCTATTAATTCATCAGAGTTGGAAGCTGATGCAGAAGTTGCAGGCTTCTGAAAGCATCGTGTGCAGCAGTATAACCAATCTACAAACACCATTTTTAACAGCTTCTTTGTTCAAGAACTCATCAGCTAGCCAGTAGCTTTCTTTCAGGGCATGTGAATATAGCAGCTAGGCAGGCTTATTTTTTTCCTTTTACCTGGCATTAATGGGCGTAACCTATTTATAGAAGAAATATGCAAGTCTTTAATATTGAAGACAGAGACAAGGATAGGGTGATTCCATGGGTGACGAAATGAAAGTACAATCATAAGAGAGAGGATATGTATGTGGGGTTGGTTTATGGCTGTGGCTCTCATAAGTTCCAATACATGCATGACGACTTATAGGTAGCTTGCCTTGTAAATTTTTGCCTGTTCCATTTGGGTGGAAGAGTGGGAACTATTTTATGTTCTTGCTACTGATTTGGAGGTTTATTGACCATCCGATCAGACCACAGTTTTACATTTTATCGCCCGCATAGACCTAGTATAATTGATATTCAGATGATAGAATAGGTACCAAAGTTTTATATTTTGTAATCGATAATGATTGAATCACATATATAATTAAAAATTATATTCCTTACTATTTTAATTCATTATACTTAAAAATTAAAGTCATTGGTAACAAAATAATAAATTTATCCAAGGAGGGTTGAGTGCCTATAGTGGCCAGTCTACGTGTTGTGTTGGCTAATTCTTTTCCTGGAATTCTGATTATTGGTTTGCGTAGTCATATTTCCTATATGGATTATTAATGAATATTATTGCTTAAACCATTTTAAGGTATTTCTTGGGATTTTCATCAACTTGTCTCATAATATTGATAAAATATATATG
Organism: Cnidoscolus chayamansa; assembly: GCA_948266635.1. Taxonomy (NCBI): domain Eukaryota; kingdom Viridiplantae; phylum Streptophyta; class Magnoliopsida; order Malpighiales; family Euphorbiaceae; genus Cnidoscolus; species Cnidoscolus chayamansa. The sequence continues at coordinate 17,251 of CAOGCB010282582.1, forward strand.
GAAATATTTTCTAAAGGTAGACCGTGGATTTGTATTTAAGCCAATTCCAGTGACTATATTTACTTGCTATAGAACTGATTTGATTACGTTTAATCTAATAATACTAACATATAAATCCTCTGATCAAATTCCATGTCCTTCTGTGATTGTGACCTATCGTCTTCCTTCTGTTCTCATCGAAAGACTTGCTTAACTACAATCAACGATGGTAAAAACATGGATATATCTTCATGCAACTTTGCTGGTCATCATGACCCACCTAATTAAATTCACATCTAAATGTATGCATCGAACTATATATATATATATAAATTCGAATAATTTCTATCGTATTTCTTTGCATAGAAATATGGAGTTTGTAGTTTGAAATTTGACAAAATTAAAAATAGACATTTCGATAATAGATTCAGTTTAAATATTGGGGTGATGGAGGAAACGGTGTGGAACGATCGGGGAAGGCATAACCACCGAAAAATAAAAATCAAGGATTCACAGTAAATGACAGAAACTACCCAACAGAAACCTCTAATCAATAATATGAAGACAAGAGACAGCTATGTGTTGTAAAGTCGTAAATGATTTGTCCCCCTGTGTCCATGGCCGTCTCCCTTGGACTTTTCTTCATGTCAGGCTACCTGCATATCTCAAGGACCCCACCATTTTTATAAACATGTATCTTATATATGTTCCATTCAATTTTGATGTTTGCTCGTCTTGATTTCATATTAAGCAGTATTCGGCTATTTGCAAATTATTTTTTTATTATTATTATTTTTAAATTTTAAGCAGACATATTAAGATGTAGCATTTTGGATGTTATCACCAACTTACTAGAGAAAAGAAAGCACAGGAAGCAATCCCAAGCCATGCAACAAACTTACAAACTAACATATAATGTATGGTAAATTAATATACGTATTTTAATACATTGGAAAATAGTTGAATTGATTTATCCTTGATGGATAAATCTTATGAAAAAACTTAAAAAATGAGTTGGACCATCACCTGATACATGTGATACTATCTCTACTTATGAACGACAACATCCTCAGATAAAGCCAAACCTTTCAAACGTTTGATTGCCTGTTAGGACGACAATGCTGAACGAAACGTATCAACTTTTCTCCTTTATTTGCTCCCTAACCTCCATTTTCTTTGTCCTTTGTATCGCTTTTT
>CAOGCB010282696.1:0-10620 GCA_948266635.1 Cnidoscolus chayamansa
CCGATTCTCTATTTGTGTCATAGCCTATAGTACCTATCCTTTAGGACTGTATGTACCCAATGATTGAAGCATTTCATTAAAACGGATTATGACGTGTTGTTGTGCGCATTCATGACATATCATAAACGTTAAATAAACACAAAAAGAATACAAAACATTCTTTTGTTTCAGTCATGCATAGTTGGACAAAGAGTCGATCTACCTCACATCAGTCACCCTTATACACAACATTACCCACTATACCCTAATCCAATTACCCTTGTACTTATAGGTACTCACTGTCCAAGTGCCAACATCAGTGCCAAGTCACACCTACAATACCATCCCCAACATCACCAGCTTGACCAGCCTCACTAGATACACCAACTTTCACCTACAAGTCCAACTACCCCAACTACACCAATGGCATCACTTTTTGACATCCAGAATCTCATTGAACAATTGGAAGCTAGGATGGAAGCTAGAATGGAAGCTAGAATGAATGAGGCATTGGCTGCCCAAATGACTGCTCTGATAGCTGAACTGGGTAATGGAAATGGAAATAGGGCTCCTACTGTTGGGAGGGATCCTGCCACTAATCAAGGACCCACTGCTACACCAACATCATCAAACCCTGTCCCTAACCTAGATGACATGCCCTCCAGGGCTGCTGCTGAGCTGAAAGCTAAGAAAATGAAAGAAAACCTAGAACTGCTAGGAAGGTCAATGACTGCCCTTAAAACACATAAGGAGGTGGTGCACATGGACTCCTTGTCCTTGTTCCCCGAAGCAAGGTTGCCCACTAAGTTCAAAATGCCTAACATGGATAAGTTCGATGGAACCACTTGTCCTAAAACGCACCTGAAAATGTATGTGGGTGCCCTTAACCCGCTCAGACTGAACAACGAGCTCCTTGCTCAGTTGTTCCAACAGTCTCTTACTGGTGCTGCTTTAAGATGGTTTATCAGCCTGGATCGGTCCAAAATGAAGACCTGGGAGGACATTTGCAATGCGTTTAATACGGAATACCACTACAACATAGAGGTGGATGTTACTCGGAGAGAACTAGAGACCACAAAGCAGAAAAGCAAAGAACCTTTTTTCTCATTCCTTATGAGGTGGAGGGCCAAGGTCGCCCAAATGATTAATCGGCCATCTGAACAAGAGGAAGTGCACATGATCATCAAAAACTTGATGCCTATCTATCAGCAACAACTACAAACTCAGTACTTACTAACGTTCCAGTCGCTCATTGCTACTGCTACTAAGGTAGAGGATTTAATCCAAATGGGTCAACTGAAAGAAGATATCATGTAGCCCAGTCTCTTTGACAAGGTTGCAGTTATTACTGGTAAGGACAAAAGTCAAGATTTGCTAAGCCTAATCAAGCCGAATGGAGGGCCCCTCACCAACTGATACATCGAGGAGGAATGTGCTGCTGAAAATAAGCCCCTTCCCAAGTCAAACCCTGAGTTTGAGTCTGACATTAAGTCTTGTACAGAGTCTGAGTTTGACATCAAGTCTTGTACAGAGTCTGAGTCTGACATCAAAGTCCTGTACAAAGTCTGAGTCTTACATCAAGTCCTGTATTAAGTCTGAGTCTGATCCCGAGTCTGAAATCAAGTCATAGTCCAATTTTGAGTCTTCCGTGTCGGGTTTAGAAAATCCAGAGTTTAGATTCAATGTAATCTCTGAGGACGATTCTGTCCCTTTCAATAAAAATTCACAAATTATTGATTACCCTGCGTGTCAATCTTTACAAGCATCTCTTAGTAAAATCAATGGAATAGAAAATGAAAAAGAAAAAAATAATTGGCAAAGAAGAAAATGAACATACATACATTGCATATGACTGTGCGAACAAGGATCAGATCATCGAATGCCTAAAGAAATTTGTTGATTGCTTCATATGGAAGGCAAGTCACATCACGGGAATAGACCCAGCAATAGCGGTGCACAAGATTCCAGTATACCCCGAGGCTAAGCCAGTAAAAATAGAAGCTAAGGAGGCTGAAAACAGAATGGTCCTTGAAAATCAAGGAGGAAGTGGCTAAGCAACTAGTGAACAAGTTCATAAAGCCCATTGCCTACCCGACATTGCTAGCAAACATTGTGCCGGTGCCGAAGAAAGATGGCAAAGTCAGAATGTGTGTGGACTATCGAGATTTGAATAAAGCATGTCCGAAGGATGACTTCCCCCTACCGCATATTGACTTTTTGGTAGAATGAATGGCTGGACACGAGATGGTCTCCTTGACTGATCTTACTATCGGATACAATCAAATAATGATGCATCTACCAGACAAAGAGAAAACGACATTCACCACAGAGTGGGGAACCTACTGCTATAGGGTTAAGCCTTTTGGGCTCAAAAATGTCGGGGCAACCTATCAAAGATTTGCAACTTGGGGCATAGACGTGGTCAGAAATATCCACCCAAAGGCTTCTAATAGTCATCAATTCATCCTGGTCGCTATAGATTATTTCACTAAGTGAATTGAGGTAGCCTCTTATTCGGTTTTGAATGCCAAGAAGGCAGCACAGTTCGTTCATACTAACATCCTTTGTCAGTATGGAACACCATTTGAGATCAACACTGATAACATGTCTCATTTTCAAAGGGAATTTTCTGATTTGTTGAAGGGAAAAAAGATTCAGCATCAAAGGTCCTTACCTTATCGGCCACAAACAAATGAGGTTGCAGAGGCTATAAATAAGGCTATAAAAGTCATTTTGCAGAAAACAATTCAAAACAACAAAGCTTGGCACGAACAACTATTGAATGCCTTGTGAGGATACAGGACTTCGATCAGAACACCTACCGGGGCAACTCCGTTTTTCTTTGGTATATGGTATGGAAGCAGTACTGCCTGTTTGAACTGGAAGTTCGGTCGGCAAGAATCATTCGGGAAAGCCAAATCAACGAAGCAGATTGGGTTAAGAATTACCATCTTCAACTCCTGGGTATTGATGAGAGGAGATTACAAGCAATCCATCAAACTCAAATTTACCAAAGAAGAATGGCTAGACACTTCAACAAAAAGGTCAAAGACCGCAAGTTAGAACATGGTTGTTTGGTTCTGAAAGAAATTAGACAACCAGTCATAGATCCTCGTGGAAAGTTTCGCCCTCTTTGGGTTGGACCCTATGTTCTAAAGAAGATACTTCCCAGAAGAGCCGTCACTTTAACATATCTGGATGGTTTGGAATTTGTAAACTCATGCAATCTGGGTCAGCTTAAAAGGTACTACATATGAAATTACTCCTTGTGATTTCTATATAAGGAAGAACTACGAAGACCTGATTCTCCCATGAAATGTGAAGGAAGATACGTAGGAAGCCGAAGAGGGGCCCGGTCTAAATAAAAAAAACATTCATTATTTTCTTTGCCAATAAAAAAATATAAAAAATAATAATAAAACAAAGAAAAAAACCTGCTAAGTCGAAAACCCGAAAAGGGCAGCTTAGGCAAAAATCGGGGCCCGCTAAACTGAAAACCCGAAAAGGGCCGCTTAGGCAAAAATGGGTAGCTCGCTACGCTGAAAACCTAAAAGGGCAGTGTAGGCAAAAGTTAGGGCTAAAGCTCGCTAAGTCGAAAACCTGAAAGGGAGGCTTAGGTAAAAATTAGAGCATGAAAAAAAGAAAAAGTAGGAGATGCTTGGGCAAATAAATTTTTTTTTTATTCAATGTCATATTCCCAAAATCCAAAAAAGAGTCAAAGTCCATCAAACAAGAAACAAAAGTCTGAAAAATCCCTAGAGTATAGTCTAAACTAAGTCTCTTTGTGTCTGCATGAAGCAACATCGTCCGTGTCCTCTTTAGGTCCCGAAGTCTCACCTGTCTCTCTGGGAATTAAAACAATCACCTCACCTGTTTCCTCGCCCCTGTCAGTCCATTCCTCCAACTCACTCAGTAGTGCGTTTCTCCTAATCTTTTCTAGGGGAGGTGGCAAAAAAAAACGAAGGAGAGTACCAACCTGAAGGATGACCGGAGAGACTGTCCAATTCTCATGGCCTAAAGCCACTCGATCCATACTTCGAATAGTCTCAGCGAGAACAATACTACCAATGTAGCTCATCCCTTCCATTTGCCTAATCATCGGGCATAATTGCAAATCTCCAAAGCCTGGGTCCTTATTGAATAAACCAGCAAGCAAATAGAAAACAAAGGCCCGCATCCTCAGCCTGATCCGGTCTAGGTCATCTGATTGAGCCTCCGAGAATTCATCAATTAACGGCAGCATAATTGCCTTCTGATCATCAACAGTCATGGCCATAGCTTGTGGCCGGCTAAACTGAGATGAGCCTTCAAATGACCGAACATACCCAATTTTGACCTCATGCCTGACCAAAGGGGCATTGGGGTCACACCCCACAATAGCACAAACCTCCTCGAAAAGAGGGTACATCTCCTCCAACGTGGCTCCGAAGCGAAAACCATGAGCTTCAGGATCCCAAAATTTGATGCAAACCTGTAGAAAGTCCCAGTCAATGACCACTCCCCTAAGGGTAGCAATTGGAGACATACCGTACCTCCTCAGATTGATCTTTTCTACTTTGGAGAGACTTTGGTCTAACAGTGCATACTATGACTGTAAAAAGGATTCATTCTTCATAAAAAAGAAAAAAAAAGAAAAAAAAAAGAGAAAGAAAAGAAAAAAAAAAGGAGAGTGTGGGACTGTCATTCATTCATGAAAAGCAGAAAAAAAATTCTCATCATCCGTACATACATTGCACTGTTTTACTAACTAAATGTAAGTAAAAGCAGTTCGGAAAATGACCAAAACGTTTGTCCAAACCCTCGAACTCAAAATTCGCGATTCAGACAACCAATGGCTCCCATAAATCAATTTTATGGTTGCCACTGGGGTGCAACTGTTTATACTCAAATTTTGAGGCTCAGAAAGCATGTTTTTCCATACTGCAAACAGTTCGGTCGGGCCAGAACCCGATGGAAAATTATCCAAGAAATATGCCAATATGATACTAGAAATGACCGAAATATCGCAAGGGACCTAAAGGTGTCCTCAGAATGATTTTTGGAAGTATGAAACTCCTGAAAAAAGGAAAAAAATGGAAAAAAACTGTCAGTATCGGCGCTCGGGCTGCTAAACACGGCACCCTAGGCCGCCGGGTCACGGCACCTCTGCCAGCGGAATTTCAATTTTTTGCATATAAATAGCAGCCTCCGACTCCATTTCAAGATACCGCTTGTATTGACGAGCTCTCTATTCTCCCTCTGTTTTAAGCAATTCTCAATATTACTTACAGCTTGTGTTGATGAGCGATCTCTTCTCCCCCTCGCTCCTTGCGATTCTCTTATATGCTTTTCTGCATTCATCTTGCATTTAATTACTTGTGTTTTGATCACCTATGTAATTCAATCTAACATTGTTAAAAGTCAGCAAACTGAAGCTCAGAAGCGGGAGACGCCTAAATCAGGTACGCTCGAAACTATACTCATTTTTAATTTTAGTATTTTTTACATATTTCTCTTCTACTTCAATTCTGAATCAAATTGCTTCATAAACGCACTCATTCATTTCATTTGCTTTAATTAAACAAGTTTAAGCCACATGTCCGGTTAATCAATAATCGAGGTGTTAAGCTTAAATTCGAATATATTGGCTAAAATGTCTAGTTAATCAATAACTACGGCATATCGCCTCTAGTTCGAATAATTTGGCTAAAAATTCAATTAATTAATAATTGTGGCTAAAAAGCTTAAATTTCATCACTTTTTGGCAATAATTTGCCTAAATTACAGTCCAATTAATCTTTAGCAAACAAGTTGCCCAATTTATTCAATTAATCAATTTTTTTGGCTAAAAAATGCACGAAAAATACACACTCATGCATTAAGCATACCCATTCAGAAACCCCTTTTAAAAAGGCCCATAAAAAATCAATTCGGCCTTAAAGGCCCCAAAAGTCTCAATTAGGACCATAAGGCCCAAATAAACCAATTTGGCCCTAAAGGACCAAAAAATCACAATTTGGTTCTAGAGGCCCAAAAATCACAATTTGGCCCCGAAGGCCCAAAAAAGAATAATTTGGCAACAAATGCCCATAAAATCCCATTTTGGCATCAAATACATAAAAAAATCCAATTTTGGCACCAAGTGCCCAAAAAAACCCAATTTTTGGTACTAAGTACCCAAAAAAATCAAAGCCCTTTAAAAGGCATTTCGAACTACGTTGACTTTGATCTTCCATTCAAACGGGAGTACGTAGGCATGTTTGGGATTTAACCCCAAATAACAAGTCAAAATCATTGAAATCACTTAAATATTTCATTGGTTCAATTACATCATTTTACCTTGCAAAGCATTTCATAAATTGGTTAGTTAATCAGCATGACATGGTCTCGGGACCCACCTTGGGTTCAAAGATTGTGCTTTAATCTATTGGGCTAATTAATCTATAAATTAGGTTAATTAAAATGGAGTCATAAGGTTTTTCCTAGTTTACCCTAAAAAAATTAAAAAAGGTGGCGACTCACATTCACGTGCATTTCTACCCTTAGTTCATATTCATTTTCATGCATATGTGCGCTTCGAGGGGAAGGGTTCACAATAGGAGCCTGACTTTAGATCCGGTCAGGCGTTGGCAAACCAGCCACATCATAATCCTGAGATGGAAAACTGATAAAATGTTCCCACTATGGGGGATCTAAACACATAAAGGACCAGTGTTTCAGAATTGTGGGATATCCTGACTGGTTGGGTGAGCATCAAGAGCAATGGAAGTCAAGAGGAAGTTGACCTCCCATCAGCGCCGCCCAAGCAACCACCGGTGCCACTAGGGCTACAGACCCGCAGGCACTACCTGGCAGTGAGGTTGCTCAAGGCATGGTGACATCACATCGGACGATGCCGACGTTCGGAGGAGTAGTAGCTGGAATGTCAAAGAGAGAAGAGGTACAGAGGGATTAGGGTATCAATTTCCTGATCCCGCAAATGTCCCTAAAAATATACAAAATTACAACCATGCCACTGCCCCAACCCGCATCCATATACCCAAACCGATAACCTAACCAAACCTGCTAACCTACCTGCCTGAACTGCTAACCAATATGCTCGAACCCATGACCCAACCAAACCCAACCAAACCAGCTTTCCAACCAAACCTGGATGAACTCGACCCGAATTTGACCCAATCAAACCATCACCAAATTTTCATTCCAAAAATAACCCTGGAGTCGAAAGAAAAACAAGATCTCAACCCCACCAATTGTTCTTTGGTTCAAAATGCCCTTGTCGACTCCAAATGGGTCTTCGATTCTGGTGCCACAGATACATGATCTATGATCCAACTGATTTTGTTGTCATATACCCTGCCCATCGGACCCATATATCTAGTGCTACTGGAACTTATATCTAGTTACCTCTGCTGGAACCATTAAACTCTCACCCACACTTCGAGTGTCTAATTGTCTATTTGTGCCGTCTTTATCATGTAAACTTTTATCCATTAGCCAAATTAAAAAGCAATTAAAATGTATTGTTCTAATGCATTCTTCTTTTTATCTTCTTCATGATATTCATACGAAGGAGATAATTGAGCGTGGTACCGAACATTGAGGCTTGTATTATGTGGACGAAGTCACCTTAACTGGACATGCACATTTAGCACATGGGACTTCTAACTGGCAGGCATGGCTATGGCACAGGAGACTTGGACCCCTTCAATTGGTTATCTTAAACACCTTTTTCCTTCATTACATTTGAATAATTCAAGCATTCAATGTGAAACACGTGTTTTGGCCAATAGTCACGGACAATCTTATTTGAGTTCTAATAAATTGTTGTTACATCCTTTTTCACTTATTCATTTAGATGTGTGGGGTCCATCACCCAATTCTGTGAATCATGTGTTTCGTTATTATGTGATATTTATTGATGACTGTACCTGAGTCACTTGAGTTTACCTCTTATGTCATAAATCTGAAGTTGCATCACGATTTATTGACTTTTACAACATGATACCCAAAGTGCAACATACAAATTCTACGTTCAGATAATGGCAGAGAATTTGTTAACTCCCAACTCCTTGATTTCTTCCAAACAAAAGGCATCATCCATCAAACTTCTTACCCATATACACCTCAATAAAATGTTGTGGAGTAATGTAAAAGTCGCCACATCATTGAAACTACCCAAGATTTACTACTTGATTCCCATGTACCATCCCATTTTTGGCCTTAAGCAGTTGCTGCATCTGTTTATCTTATCAACCGCTTTCTCTCCTGTGTTCTCAATCTTAAATCTCCTCTAACCCGATTATCCAAACTTCACACTATCCCCACTATTCTCATACTTCTACCTAAAGTCTTTGGTTGTGCAATGTTTGTCCATCTACCTAAAACTACTTGCACTAAGCTTGATCCTTATGCAATCAAATGTGTGTTTGTGGGATATGGTGTAAATCAAAAAGGGTATCAGTGCTTTGATCCAATCTAGAACCATATGTATGTTACTCTTGGAATGATCTGGGAGTAGAAAATTGGCTAGTTTGGAAATAAGGGGAGATAAGTGATGAAACAATAGTAACAAAATTTGTGCCAAAAAGTATACCAAGAGAAAGTGACATTCTGCCCATAATATAGGCTCTAGCTGACAACCATGACTTTAATACTCCTTCTATTGAACTTGAAGAGGTAATTGATTCTCCCTCACCTTGCACTCCATTTTTATCTACTAACCCATCTTGTGAGCTTACTGAAAGTACCAAGTATACCTTACCTCCACGTGGCAATCGAGGAGTTCCACCCTAGCGGTATGACCTAAAATATGAGGCTGCACGGTCCAGATATCACATAGCTAATGCTGCTATCAGTTGTCAGCTTGGACAGGCAATAAAAATTTCTCTCAGATCATGAGCACTCGGTGGATACCTCGAACTGCATCAGAGGCAATGACTCATCAAAGATTGAAACAAGCTATGAATGATGAAATAGAGGCACTACAGAAGAATGGCACTTGGAGGAAATGTATTTTACCTACAGGAAAAAAACTGGTAGGTTGTAGATGGGTGTTTACAGTCAAGTATCAGCCAAATGAGAAGTTGAGAGGTACAAGGCTCGCTTAGTTGCAAAAGGCTATACTCAGACATATGGAGTACACTACTCTAAGACTTTCTCTCCTGTGGCAAAGCTTGACACTGTATGGATATTATTCTCAGTAGCTGCTAATCATGACTGGCCACTTCATCAATTTGATGTGAAGAATGCATTTCTGCATGGAGATCTTAAGGATGAAGTTTATATGAAAGCCCCACCAAGATACACCGAAAATTTTCGACAAGGAGAAGTATATCGGTTACAACGATCCCTATATGATTTGAAACAGTCCCTGAGAATGTGGTTTGGGCGATTCATATTGGCCATGAAAAGATATGGATAACAATAGAGTAATTCAGATCATACACTATTCTTGAAACAACAGCAAGGTAAAGTAACATGTTTAATTATTATGTGGACGACATGATCATCACAGGAAATGACTCCCGTGAAATTCAGGAATTACGACACAATTTGTTTCATGAGTTCGAAATGAAAAGACCTGGGAGGTTTGAAATACTTCTTGGGAATAGAAGTGATGAGATCATCTAAAGGGATATTTATCTTTTAGGAGAAGTACATACTGAATTTGCTGACTAAAACAGGACTGATGGATTGTAAACAAGTAGAAACACCAATCTTGCCAAATCATGGTCTACACAACTAATCGAGAACATTATCAGAGACTTGTTGGAAAGTTGATATACTTGTCACATACTCGATTAAATATTGCATATACGGTAAGTACCGTAAGTCAATACATGCATCATCTAAGGAAGATTCATATGGATGAGGTGTTGAGGATTGTATGAGATTTAAAAGGAACCACGAAAAAAGGGATCTTGTTTAAGAAATCAGCTCATCTTCATACAGAAGGATACACTGATGCAGATTGAGTAGGAAACTTAGATGACAGGCGATCCACATCAAGATACTTTACGTTTGTTGGAGGTAACTTGGTAACCTGGCGAAGCAAGGAATAGAAAGTTGTAGCCTTGTCAAGTGCAGAAGCAGAGTTTCACGGAATAGCCAAAGGGTTAATTGAGATTCTATATATCAGAAAATTGATGACAGAAATTGATTTTCCACCTAAAGGCAGTACTAAGTTGTACTGCGATAACAAAGCTGCTATCAGTATATCTGAAAATCTGGTACAGCATGATTGTACGAAACATATTGAGATAAACATAAATTTCATTAAAGAAAAATTGGAAACTGTAATCATTGAGTTTCCATTCGTATAATCAGAAGAACAAATAGCTGACATTCTTACCAAAGCAGTTATGGACGAGTAATGCGTAACTTTCTTGGCAATACTAGACTAGACTAGGCTGGATATTTAGATAGACTAAGCATACTGTTCAGTTAATTTAATTTTTCAATTAAATAATATAAATAAATCGAATTAAATTAAAAATAAAAATTATTTAAAAATATAACTAAATTAAATTAATTAAATTAAAAAAATTAAATCCATTAAATTAAAATGATTCAATTCGTACATCTCTACTTATCAAAATCAGTTATATATTTATTAATAATAAATTAAATCTGTAGATGCGATGATTGGTGTGTCATCTA
>CAOGCB010282744.1:0-11523 GCA_948266635.1 Cnidoscolus chayamansa
TATTTTTTAATTATCATAAATAAATTTAAAATCATTTATAAATTTAAATTAATTAATTTACATGTAAATATTAATTAAATTATTTTATATTTTCTAATTACTTATTTTTATACATTATATAAAATATTAACTTTTAAATAAAACTATACTTCATAATTAATGTTAAATATTATGAATAAATATGATATTATGATAATATATTATAATATTATATGAAATATTATTTATTTAACTATAACATATCATAATCAATTATATATATATATATTATAACCAACATAAATTTAAGAATAATAACTCTTTTTTATTAATTTAATAAATTAATTAACTTAAAAAGGATAAATATAAAAAAAACCCTTAATTTTTTTAAAAATTTACGATCGATCTCTTATACTTTAAAAATTATCAATTAAACCATAATTTTTTATAAAAAAAGTAATTAAATTATTTAATGGAAGAGCTATATTACTGCCGTACCATTACCATATTATAAATCAACAATTAAATCCTGAACTTTTTAATTTTTACTAATTCTACCACACATCCTGAAGAAAATAACTGTCATAATATCATTAAATGAGGCACGGTGCAATTATATCATATTAATAAGATAATTTATAAATAAAAATTTTAAAATATTAAGAATTAATTGAAAAAAAAATTTAACTCTAATTTTAAGAAATAAAAGTTTAAAAATTCATTTTATTCTACAATTGAAAAAATTATTATTTTAGTGATGCAAATATTGTGTAAGTATTACTAATGATCTACATTAGTTCTATTATCTTCAAAATAGTATCTAATGCACTTCTTAACTAATAGTTAGTATTTTATAAAAGTGATTTGGAGATTATTTGACAAAATGAAAGTTAGAAAATTAGTTTCAAAATTAACTAGGATGAATATATCATCATCCGTTCATTACATATTATTATCATTAATGATAATAATTTTCTTAATGATGGAGTAGAATTAGTAAAAATTAAAAAGTTAAGGGTTAATTGGTGATTTTATAGTGTATAAATAAAATTATAAAAAATTGAAAAATATAGGTTTTTTTTTTTAAAATCATCTTAATTTATGTGGCGATGATGTGACAATGGTATGGTGAATTGGCGATGATATGATAGTGACGTAATTCATCCGTTGTGTAATTAATAGTTTAGTTAATAGTAGAGTTTAATTGCTCTTTTTATAAAAGATTAATATTTAATTTGTAATTTTTAAAATATAAAAAAAGGAATCAATTGCAATTTTTTAAAAAGTTAAATTTTTTTTGGCATTTATCTTTTAAAAAATATTATAAATTAAATAGTTTAATAAAATATTATAAATTATAAAAAAATATAATAGTTTAATATTTTTTAGAAATAAATTAATTAGTATTAATTGATAATGATATTAGAGTCTATAAATTTAATAAAATATTAACTTTTCAAATATTTTTATAAAATTTATAATATTATATGTTAATGTAAATAAATTTAATTATTAATTTAATAATTTAAAATGATAAAAATATATGAATTATAATATATTTGAATGAATTAATTTAAAATAGATTTAATTTATTAATACATTTAAATAAATAGGTCATTATAGATTTAATCGGGTCAAGCAGGTCAACTCAATTAGATCCATATTTTAAACGTGTTATTATAAGTTTAATCGGGGTTACGCGGGTTAACCCGATTAGACCCGTATTTTAACGTGTCATTGCGGGTTTAATCGAGTTACACGGGTCAACCCGATTAGACCTGCAATTTAAGCGTGTCATAAACGGGTTGACCAGTTTATGACCCGAACCCATTTACTATAAACTCAAACCCACTTAACTACGTGTAGAGTAAAAAATTGCCAGCTCTACGTATCATGAATGCATTCACATCATGCATTGAAATATCATATTTATCATTGATTTATATTACTTATTGAGAATGAGAACGATGAAATAATATGGTTATGTTATGAAATATGATGATATTTGATATGAGACAATTGTTTGTCGATGTGCAAGGTTTAAATTATTGTTATGCATGCTATTTGTGTATTGTGCGTAACTTACTGAGTAGTCGTACTCAACATTTATCTTTGATGAATGCAGGTGAGAGTAGCAAGGAAAATAAGAGCAATCAGTAGACGTGGTTAACGTTGAGATTCTAAAAGTAATTGAGTTATGCTTGTAACATACATCCTGAAGCTATCGTATTTTGTATATTGTAACTATCACAGTAGAGTAAATGACAGTAAATATATAAGTTAAATATACAAGTTGTGTGAATCAAAATGATAACCTTGATATGTATATATATATTTTATGTGTCCTCTATATTTCTTTTTAATGAACGTATTTTATTATGACTTATATCAAAATGTAATAACGTTAAAATGATTGGTTCGATTAATGTGCATTATGTTTTAGAAAAAAAAAATTATAGAGCAATGATCTGATATAATCCCTTACAAGTTGATTAGTGGTTTCCGATATCATAGTGGGAAGTCATTAGTCAGTTTGTGTGAGGTAAGTCCCGTGAGGGCGTGACATCAACTTTCATAGAAATGTGAGGACCATCTTTAATTATTTTTCATGCATTAAAATCAACAAATTGAATGAAAGTTCTCATCCTAGTTTTCCAAAATAAGTAATTTGTGCTATTAAAACAAAGGATGTCTAGTGATTGAGTGTCATTCAACTACAGGTGTGGGAACTCCAGCAATGTTAGAAGCACTAGCCATTATAAAATCTCTATAAGGTGTTTGAACCCTAAGCAAGAGAGCTAGGCTTTGATACCAATTTGTTGTCCCAAGTATAAATGACCAAGAGAGGGTGAATTAGTCATTTTTTCAATTCAATCAATTTTTCAAGTTCTTGCTCTAAACTTTTATGAAAAATTGTGGCTATACTTCAGAGGTTGTATTTAATTAGCTAGGTATACTTGCTTGGTTAATATGATTCTGTAGAAAGATTAGTTTGCTAAAATTTAGCATATAAATAAAGTTACTGTTCACGTTGAAATTAGCTTGCTAAAAATTTGCCTATGAGTAGAGTTACTGTTCACGCAGAATTAGCAAAGTATTCTATTTTGCTAAAAATATGTTGCAGCTCAATGAATTTTAGTGTATATTTAATATTAAGCAAATTTCATCAGATTAACAATATAACACAAACCAAATAACTTTAATTGAAAAGTGATAAGGTTAAGAAAGATTAAACACAGTAAATTTATAGTGGTTTGGCAATGAAGCCTACATCCACTCTTCTCAAGCTTCCTCTTGAGACTTTTATCTACTATGATCTCTTTTTCCAGGCAAGAGAACAACCGAGTACATCCACCAAGCTTCCCAAGTGCTTAATCAACCTTTACAAGTTTGATGATCCCATAAACTTCTTTAAGCTTTCACAGGTGCTTAAGAACCTTGCAAGTTTGATTCTCCTCAAACTTCTTTAAGCTTTTATAGGTGCTTAACAACCTCTCCAAGTTTGATGTCCCCTCAAACTTCCTTAAGCTTACATAGGTGCTTAACAACCTCTTCCAAGTGATGTCCCTTCACTTAGACAACCTTAAATATGTTTTGAAAAGAAGAATAATTACTCTCTTTGAACCAATATACATATAAATGAACTATGAAGAAGAGAGAGATGGATATACCAATGAATCATTAGTTTGTTGAATGAAGGCTTTAAAACAAGACTCTCAAAATTCTCAAAGATGTAGCACTTTTATTAGTTGTAAAAGGAAATAAAAGCTTGTTTATATAGAGGTGATTAAAGCCTCAAAGTCTTAGCTGCAAAAGGTGACCATCGGCTAGTTAAATCTGACAATATAGTCGTTACTATCTGGAAAATCGTACAGTATGAAAGTAGCAAATCTCAGTTTGAAATTAGCTTACTAAAATTATTTTCCTGTAAAAAGTAGTTTGCTAATTTCATTTTGTTGTCAAAGACATAAGGCTAATTCTAAAATTAGTTAGTTAATTTTAACTCTTGAGTTAAAATTAGCTATTTGATTTTAGCATATTCTGTAATCGGTTTTCTTAGTTCTAAAAATATACTTTAAAAATATTTTTGTACATGTGATATCTCATTGGCATTTTTATATCTCAATTATGTTACATTTGTTGTAAGAGAGGAAACAAAAAATCTTCATTTTCTTTGACTTCGTCTTGATATCATGTTATCAAGCTTTTCTCCTAGTTTCTTGAGTGAAGTCATACATTGACAGACTTGGGATTAGAGAGAAATCATAACACCCTTTCTATATTCTAAGAAACATTCCCATACTTCCTCATTCATTATTTCTTTACTTTTGAGTTACTTTTCGGTTACCCTAGGTACTACATTTGGGAATTGAAAGATATTCTTCACTCTCATATAGTTTTCGAACTAGTTCCCTACTTAGCTGAGTGATGCCTTAACTGTATCCCACTTCTTCTCAGCACACTGGAGATATGCACTTCCTTCCATACAAAGCCTCATACGGAGTCATTCTTATGCTCGAATGATAGTTGTTGTAAGCGAACTCTACCAATGACAGGTGTTGCTTCCAAGAATCTTTGAAATCCAACACATACATCCAAAGCATATCCTCTATCATCTGAATGGTCCTCTCAAACTGCCCATCTATCTATGGGTGGAAGGTCATCCTGAAGTCTAGTCATGTACCTATAGTGCTTTGCAAACTCCTCCAAAATCGTAAAGTGAATTGAGGTCCTTTGTCAGACACTATGGACACTAGCATCCCGTGTAATCTAATGATCTCCTGCATGTAGATTTGTGCCAGC
The DNA here is from genome assembly GCA_948266635.1 of Cnidoscolus chayamansa. Taxonomy (NCBI): domain Eukaryota; kingdom Viridiplantae; phylum Streptophyta; class Magnoliopsida; order Malpighiales; family Euphorbiaceae; genus Cnidoscolus; species Cnidoscolus chayamansa. The sequence continues at coordinate 4,783 of CAOGCB010282744.1, forward strand.
TTATGCACAGAATACCCAATCTTGATTGGTATGAAGTGTACCACCTTTGTCAGTCTATCGACAATGACCCAAATTGAGTCACATCCATTGGAGTTGATCGATAGTCCAACTATAAAGTCCATAGTGATGTGTTCCCACTTCCATTCAGGAATTGGCAATGAGTTTAGCATCTCTGCTGGCTTCTGGTGCTTCAACTTAACCCTTTAGCACATGTTGCATAACGATATGAACTGAGCAATCTCTCTCTTCATTGAAGGCCACCAATAGACTTTCTTCAAATCCTTATACACTTTCGTGGCCCCAGGGTGAAAACTATACCAAACATCATGTGCTTCCTGCATAATGTTTCCCTTCAATGTAATGTCGTATGGCACACATAATCTGTTTTCGAAGTGGAGAATACCTTAGTTGTCAAATCAATACTTATTTGTTTCCCTACTCTTCACTATTCTTGCTATACTAACCAACTCAGGGTCCTTATGTTGTTTCTGAGTCACCTGTTTAAGAAACACTAGAGTGACTCTTATTTATGCCACTAAGGCACCATTCTCTGCTATCTCTAGGTAAAGTCCCTCGCTCAATTGATAGAATTCTCTTACCAATGGTCATCTCACTATAGTAATATGGCACAATCTACTCCACAATTTTTTACTAAGGGCATCAACAACTACATTTGCCTTGCTCGGATGGTATTGTATTCTGTAGTCATAGTCACTAAGTAGCTCTATCCATCTCATTTGCCTCAAATTAACTCCCTTTAACTTAGTAGATATTGAAGGCTCTTTTGATCATTGAATATCTCGCATCATACCCCATAAAGGTAATGCCTCCATATCTTGAGAGCAAAAATTACTGCAACCATTTCCAAATCGTGAATCGTGTAGTTCTTCTCATGCTTCTTCAACTGCCTTGATGTGAGGTATCACTCTATCATTATGCATCAGAACACACCCTAAACCCACTCTAGATGCATCATAAAACACGATGAAGTCTTCTCTTGTCCTTAGTAAGTCTAACATCGGTGTTATAGTCAGTCTCTTCTTCAGCTCATTGAAACTCTTTTCACACTCTGCAGACCATATGAATCTCTGATTCTTTTGTGTTAATCTAGTTATAGGAGCAGCTATCTTGGAGAAATCTAAGACTAATCTCATATAGTACTCAGCCAAACCCATAAAGTTTCTAATCTTTGTTACTGTCGTGGCTATAGTGCAGTCTGCCATTGCCTCTACTTTCTGCCAGTCCACCTCAATGTTGTGTTTCGACACCACATGACCTAAGAAAGTTATGCTCCCTAACCAAAACTCACACTTTGAGAACTTCGCATATAGCTAATGCTCTCTCAATGTCTGTAATACCGGCCTTAGGTATTGGGCATGCTCTTGTTGATTTATAGAATACACTAGGATGTTGTCAATAAAGATAATCACGAAGCGATCCAGATATGGTCTGAAAACCATGTTCATAAGGTCCATGAATGTTGTTGGGGTGTTTGTTAACCCAAGCGACATTACAACAAACTCATAGTGCCCATACCAAGTCCTGCAAGTTGTCTTTGGTACATCACCATCTCGGATCCTTAGCTGATGATAGCCTGACCTCAGATCTATCTTGCAAAAGCATTTGGCTCCTGCCAACTGGTCAAACAGATCATCAATCATTGGCAAGGGGTACTTGTTCTTTACTATCACTTTGTTAAGTTGTATATATTAGATGCACAATCTTATTAATCCATCCTTTTTTTTGTACAAACAACACTAGAGCACCCCAAGATGACATATTCAGCCAAGTGAAGCTTTTTTCCATTAGGTATTGCAGTCGTGCATTCAGTTCTTTCAATTATATAGGTGTCATCCTGTAAGGTGGATAAAGATGGGTCTTACACCCCATATTAACTTTATCTCTAACTCAATTGGCAACCCTATAATGTCATCAGGAAAGACATGTAGAAACTCTATTACCATGAGAACTGACTCTAGCCCTCTAACTGTGACCTCATTATCCCTAACATACGTTAGGTAAACCCTAAAATCCCCTCTTAAGCAACCTATGTGTTTGTACTGCAAAAATTAAGCATGAGGGCATACCTGTCGTGTCCCCCTAAAACATCACATTTGACCCTCTCTATCCTCTAAATCTCACTACCTTATTCCTACAGTCCAAGATAGTATCATGCACAGAAAGCCAATCCATCCCCAGAATGACGTCGAAATTCGTCAATTCTAGAACTACTACGTCGGTTGGAAGGCATCTATCCTCCACCTAAATTGGACAACACTAGCAAATATGCTCTGCCAATAGAGGGTCGCATCTGGGTCCATTAACCCATAACGGACACTCCATTCGAGTCATCCTGACTCTTATTTTGTTTATTGTCATTGGCGCTATAAATTAATGGGATGCTCTTGGGTCTGTGAATACACACACACTAGAGCAGCCAATTGAAATCGTACCTGACACTCGGTGTTGGCCTCCTGTTGGATCATGGTGAAGATTTGTGCTGGTGCAGAGCCTTCTGCCTGAACTCCTGAAGACGATTTAGATCCTCTATCTCTGCCTTATGAAGTAGGCACTGGACCCATTCAAACATTTTGCTGGGCAACATTGTTGGATCTTGTCCGCTTGGTTTACTCTACTCTAGCCATGTTGGGACAATCTCGAGTTATATGTCCCTCTTGACCACACTTGTAACAAGTGCCGATCCCATATATGCACTGTCCTCGGTGCATCTTCCCACATCTGGCGTAGCTGAATCATTTGAACTTGAACTGGATTCACTAGCCATGCCTAAGCCTTAGTTTAACTTCTTCCAGAACTTATTCTTCTTTGACTTCTTGGTCAACTTACCACCCTTCTTATATCTCGGCATTGAGGTGGCGAGAAAGGTGAAGTCAAATCTCTCGACATCAGTAGCTCGAGGTACTACAGATGGCTTGTTCCTAGCTGACCAAGGCATTATCACTCATCCAATAATAGCGCTCACTTCCATCTTTCGAACTGCATCTACAAGTGAATGGAAGCTTTTCCTTTTGGCCGCCATTATAGTGAGGAGTACCTGCTATTTAACCTCATGGCATATCTTATAGCCCTCTTCCTTTCAGTATTGTTGGCATATCCCACGTATTGTAACAACTCTATGAACTTATATGTGAAGTTGTCCACACTCATGTCATTCGTCTACCTTAATTGCTTAAATTCTATCTTCTTCGACTCCCTTGAACTATCTAGGAATGCCCATTCAGTAAACTCATTGATGAACCGTTCCTAGGATAGCTCGCCTACTCTAGGTTCTATGTAGGTCTTGAACTATTCTTTTGCCTTCTTACACTTTAGTGTAAACTTTGCCATCTTAATGGCTCGCTTATCACTCGCCTCCAGCTCATTATTAATCACCTTAACTGCCTTCACATACTTAAATGGATCATCCACTTCTGTATACTTGGGTGCATCTAATTTCAGGTAATTAGTCATCTTCGCCTTCCTTCTACTACTAGACATAGCTTCAAATGACTGAGGTTCTGAGGCTTTTGGTTCGGTAGTAGGTTGAGGATCTGGTGGAGTTGGGTTCTGAGGCTTAAGCATAGGCCCTGGGTATCATAGATATGGTGGATATTGGATAGGTGGGATATTGTGGGTAGTAGGGTGCATAAGGCATAAATGGAAGGTATGGCATTTGGCCAGGGTATCTCGACCTATCACTCACCTAGTTCCCATAACTAGTCCCATGGCTTTATTTGGATTGAGGTGGTACAAACTGTGGCTCGGCTGCATCCCTAAATCCCCTATTATAACCTCTCATTCCTTCCATACCCATTCCCAAACTAGCATCTCTCCTCTATTGTTCCTCTTCATTAGCTACCGGAGGATCCCTTATAGACCTCCTTGCAGACTCGATGCTTTCTTTGTGTACATTGAAAGAACTCCTAAGACACCTTGATGCCTCGCCCCTTGAGTTGCCACTCGCCCTTCGCTTCACTATAGAAGTGACCAAGCATTCTCCATTCCTCCATTCCTCCATTCTTGGAAGGAGCTACCGTTAAACGAGTAGATCTCTTTTATCCTCTCATTTTCACTTTTGTTAAGAAGACAAACAAGTTATCATTACATAGAGTTTACGTGTTTCCACATGAACTCACATTCATTACATAACATTTCATGTCCTTCTATATTATAGTACATGCAACATACATTTCATAACATATCATGTACTTAAACATTCACAGTGCATGGCATTAACATTTCATACTTGATTTAGACTCCCTACCGAACATCCTATGCTACATGCCCATAACATTCTATTGGCTCATCATTTTCTACTCTTAGGTTAGATCATATGAACCTTAGGCTTTAATACCATCTGTAACAACCCAATCGTACTGAACCATTGCCGATGTTAGAATTATGATCACTTAATGGTAACCAAAATCCTAACAAGCCTACGTGTCATCTTATGTCATTTCTACATCATAATTTTTTGTGTTGCTTACCATTTCATATGTTTCATATTCATCACATTTCATAGATTTGCATTCATTCATTCATTTAAGCATGTATTCGTACACATTCATTTCATGACATAACATTGTATACATGCATGCATCATAATTATATTAAACTTAAGCATCATATGAGAGAAATTAACTCCATCACCATGCATCATAATTAGGTGACCATATAACACTAAGTCTAATATACCAGTTATGTTCAATCTACTTAATCATTCTCTATTGCACGATATTTTACAACCTAAGGTAGCATCAACTATTACATAAACTCTGTCCGGTCCATTCTTCCAAGCCACGCAAGGCATACCTATGAAAAAATGAAAGGGAGAGAGGATGAGAAGAGGACATAAAAGCAATGTGAGCTATTTTGAAATAGCTTTGTAAGTAGATAGAAAAACATCATACATAAAATTAAACATTTTCATGCTAGTGGAATGTAACATTCTCAAACAGTTCACATAACTTTACAAGTAAGGTGATTTTGTCCTCATAGACTTCAGTGTCTGGTTGCCGAGGCAACTCCTTAAGACTTCATTAACGTTAAACCCGGGCATTCTAAGCATACCCTTATACCTTCTTTTGCCATTAAGTATAGTGCCAAAAAGCTTTTTTCGGCCATTTTGGTCTTACCATATACTAGTGCTAAGTAGCTATTTTTTACCAACTCAGTTTCTCATACCTTTCATTTCATTCTACCAATTCATCAAATTATTGAAGTCTATGGCTCATCCATAAGTCACCGAATAATAACATATCACATTTACATATGCAACGCAACATACATTGTGGAGCTAATGCAACAACCTAGCATTATGATGCATGCAGATGCTATAAAATCATTTTGTGTCATACATTAAATATATTTAGCATCTACTCACTTGGACAATTGTGTCTTCTCATTAATCCACTACTGTTGCCTCTGGTTCCCTGAGTCCGGTTCTACATTGACGGCCTTTGGATGAGAGACAAATCATAACACCCTTTCTATATTCTAAGACACACTCCCATACTTTCCCATTAATTCTTTCTTTACTTTTGAGTTACTGTCCGGTTACCAGGTACTACAGTGGGAACCGAGAGATATCCTTCACTCTCCCACGGTTTCCGAACCATTTCTTTACTTAGTCGAGTGATGCTCTAACTGTATCCTTTAGTACTAGACTATAACTCTATACCAAGTGATACTCTTTGAGTATCCGAGGTACCATCTTACTATACCTCGCCAAGTGATATCTTAGGTATATCTCTCAACTACCGAATCAATTCGTTGACCAAGTCAACCAAATGCCTCAGCGACTATTCGTTTATTCTTTACCAAGTCATAAAATACCTCGGTATTATGCTTCAATCATCTATATGACTCGGTTTGGAAGCTTCATGATGATCGGATTATCGTGTCGGTGACCATAAACTGGATTTTGCCCAAAAGGTCAAAACCTGCTTCCTTGCGTTCCAATCCATCCAGACACATTTTTATACATATTTTCACTTAGAAACACATCTTTTAACCTCAAACAACATCATATAACCTTAACATTGAGATTCTAACACCTATATTGCATTTAAACATCAATATTTGCATTTCCAGTTCATCATTCATACACATCACTGCTCATCGTTTCCCATTTCTACATGTCCACAACTCCATTATAAATACCCAAATATGCTGCCAAACTCAAATTCAAATCCATATTTGGTGTTTACTAACATCAACATTGTGAACCCCTCCCCCAAGATTCTAGCATAAGATGAATAACATGCAAATGCAAATACAAATAGGGATGGATGCACTTAATGTGTGTGTGTGAGTCGCCACTTAATTTAATTATTTAAGGGTAAATTAAGAAAAACCCTATGACTCCAGTTTTAATTAACCTAGTTTCTAGATCAATTAGCCCAATGGATTAAAGCCTAGTCTACGAACCTAAGATGGGTCCCGAGACCATGTCATGCATTTTAACTAACCATTTTGAATGTTATGAATTGCAGGGTAACAATAGAGCTTTAATCAGATTTCATGCTTTTAGCAATTAATAATGGCATAAATGGATGTGAATGATGTGCATAGATGTGAATGATAATGAATGAATGGATTATTCAAATGGGTTTAGAAAATTCAATTGAATTTAGACTTGCTATTTGAGATTTAATCCCAAACATGCCTACGTACCCTTTTTATTTGAATAAGGGATCAAAGTCAACGTAGTTCGGGCTTGCCTTTTTAAAAGGGCTTGGA
>CAOGCB010283013.1:0-15701 GCA_948266635.1 Cnidoscolus chayamansa
CTTGAAAACTATAAAAACTGTTAAGATGTAGCTCCAAATTAAGAGAAAAGAATGAGAATAAGCATAAACTAAACATAGATCACCAAATATAAGATGTTCGATTGATGAAGTGCATTGACTGCGTAAAGCTATATGTATAAAACTGAAGAAGCGCACGTGAAATACTTGAACAGAAACATCAGAAGCACACAGAACTCATGAAAATCCCCACATGCCCTGAGATTATGGCTGACATGCTCCAAGATCTTGTCACAGGAAACACATGCTTTTCCTAGATCATCCTCTGTTTCTGTTTCTGTTTCTTTTTTTTGGTTCTTGTTTTTGTTAGGGCCATTTTAACAAACGAATTTATGTAGCTTGGATTTTGAATATACATTTTATTAATCTAATTGTTACTCGATTCGAAAGTTCTGCGTTATGACTCATTAACATTTTTAGAACTACTCCGATATTAATATTAGAAGATTGACAAAGATAGTAAACTGTGAATTATAAAGATATAAAACCACCCATAACATTTTAGTTTTCATTTCAATAAGGGTCATGTGGCTTATTCAGAAAGTGGTTTTGAATTTCATTTAGTACGTATCATTTAAAACACTATATATAAACGGAGAAGTTTCAAGCTATGTAGATTTATTCAATCTTCACTTAATGCATTAAGTTGGTAAATGTATACGTATTTAAGCCAACATCGATCAAAAGATTTGTCAAACAGCAACTACATATCATTATCTTTGTTGGTTATGGACATTTATTAAGTTTTCCGTTGTCTTGGCTGGTTGAGACCCATACTCTAACATATTTAACACAAATTAAAATTCCACCATAGGAAGATTCTGATCTCATGAAAAGATGGTCCCACTGTGTTTGGTAAGAGGAGAGAGGAAGGAAATTAAAGGAAGAAAGAAGAAGAGAGGGAGAGAGAGACAGCATTACTTGTCTTTGGCAGGCTAGAAAGGAAAAGATAATGTTGTCTGTTGACTCTTATTTCTCCTTATCATTTCCTCTCCTTTCATAGCTCAATCTAAGTCCAAAGCAAAAGCAGTGTTCAAGAGTAATTAATATCCAAAACAACAACCCAAAACATATGAACAAGAACCCATCGCTTTGTTGTACTAAGGATTACAATAGTGAAAATCAAATCAAAGAACAAAAGAATCATGCTATCAAATACTCAAATCCATTATGTATATGCACAACCATAACAAACTAAATATAGAACTCGTATATGTAATCAAAGCATATGTATCTTCTGAAGCCTAGGCGAGATCTTCGATCATTGTCTGTTGGCTTCTGTAGAAGGGTAGAGGACGGTGGTCAATTCTTTGGAGAAGGAGAGCGCTCAACCTCTGTAGGCAAGTCTTCTAGAGCAGCAAGCATACGTCGAATGCTAACAGAGCGAGCTGGCTTGAAGCTAGATGATCTATCCATGGTCTTGGAGAAGATGTTTGATGATTTGGAGAGGATGATATAAACCAGAGCTTGCACCATAACAAACATGGCCACCTTCAGGAGCATGTCCTCTAAGCTGCTTTCCATCATCTCTTTGCCTTTGCGAATAATAATGGGTAGTTCCGAAGAGCTTTAAAACTTAATAGAAACCTTGATCTGTTGAGTTGATGTTCCAAGAAGCAATACAAGTTTGTAGTTGAAGAGGGATTATGGAGATGAAAAGATATATATATATATATATATATATTGGCTGAGTCTCAGCCTTGCATATTTGACCAAGGGACTTTTCAAAGTTTGCACACTTTGGCTTTTATATATACATATTAATTTATTGGTATTTCGTGACACGGATTGGATGATTGCATACATATCTTGAATACTTACGAGAAATTTCCTAATTCCTTGTATATCCAGAATAAATTTTACTTGTATTAATCTAAGATGATACGTAGAAGTTGGTGCTGTAGACAAGTCATAACGGAGGACCTGGGCAATCCTAGCTGAGTTCTAGAACTAAGGTGATTTCTTACACCATTCAACACAGTATCAAACTCGATTGCATTGGAGGCATGCAAAAGGTAATAAATAATAATGAACAGTTTATTAGGCTTAAACTTCACGTGGGTTTCTTGAATAATAAAAGGGTTTTCAGTTTACTATATATATATCGTGAAGAAATGAAATTCATTATTCAATGGTGGGACCACAAGGGATGATGGTAAGGAAAGGTTACTTGCAGTATACGAGTGATCTTCAGCTATAATAGCAATCTCAAGAAAGAGAAGGGGGACTAAGCGAGTGTTGCTTCTAAATTCTGATGTTATGTGGAGCCACCTCAGTTTCTTTTGTTCATTTGCCACAAAGTGACTTCCTTCCAAACACTTGTTAGCCAATTAGTTACAGAAAGTGCCAACACAGACTTTATTTAAAGCTACTAATATTGTATAAAAAGGATAGGATGATTCTATTAGAGTAAAGACACCAAACACTAAACGACCTTTTAACAGAAAAGAAAACCTTAGCCTTAGGTGGCCTTTCATTAACTCAAGTTGCTGCCTGACTTTTCTATCTGTTCTCTCCACACAGTGAAAATTGATGAACCAGAACCACTGCCTTAAGCAACACTTTCAATGGACAGAAGCTGTTGATCATCAAACAAATGGATTTTTCTTGCTCATGCCAAGAAACAATGATAAAAGTAGAAAATCATGGCAAATAATACCATTGGCTGCACCACAGAATTATGAGCTCAGCAACTTCCACGGAAATTGTAATTAGAAGCCAGAGTTGCAACTTACCTTGCTATTTATTTGTCAAAATCCAATCCAAAAAACAGATATTAGCTAACACAATATACTTAGAAAGGGAAGGAAAGAAGGAAGGAAGGAGGGAGGGAGAATGCACATGCATAAAATATTATTTGTAGTTTTATGTTTGTTTGCTGCTGATTTACACTTCATTAAACTGATGGATGATCGCAAAAACCCAGCAAGTTCTTCAAACCATTAAACTTTATTTGTAGTACCATGATCATTCACTGCTGATTTACACTTCATCAAAATGATTTAAGTTGAGAAAATCATCAAAAAAACCTCAAATAACACTTGTAAATCACCTGCATTCAAAGAGTATGAAATGTATTATAAATACCAATTCTCAGCCTCAATTGTGAAATGAAGCAGAAGCAGGCCGTATCATGAAATAATTAACTGATAAGATAACTAGAGAACTGGGCTAATAATCAAGCCAGCACCAGCCTAAGCCAAAGATTTATAAACAATCCCACCATCTCAGGTGTTTTCTGCCCAAATGGTCTGATACCTGTATAACTAGTCAGCATAAAGGCTAGAGTCTCGCAATTTAACATACCATTAAGCTGTGATTCATGAACTGAAATAGTTTAAACCTAGAACATAGCATGACTAGACATGAAAATTATTATTTACTATTGCAAACAGACAAAATCTCATGCATAAATATCTACTTACAGACATTAGTATTTTGTAAAACAATAAAAGAATGCAACCACAATTCTATATTGTTGAAAGTATAAGCCATTAATGTAACAAGAACAAAGTTGGGAAATAGGAATCTAGTTGAAAGCCTTCAAGGTGGTCTTTCACTTAAACAAGAATTAGCTCAATAGAGGGGAAAATAGAGATCAGTAAGCTAACAGAAAAAAAAAAACGTTGGCATTGTTAGATATTCAGAGATTGCTCTTCACTTAATGCAAGTGAAATGACAAAATTCTCAAAATAATTGAAATTAAATAATCTAAATAAGAAATTCGAAAGCTAGAAAAGGGAAATTTCAGCAAAAATACCTGATAAAAAATCATTACAAACACCACACAAATTCAAAGATTAACATAAATTTCATCTGTGTGCCTTCTGATATTGAAAAGACAATATAAAGGGCGAAAACAATAGTTTTTAAGGCTCCAGAGACTAAAATCAGCTGTAAAATACATGTATTGGGAAAAAAAATGCGGTCAGCATTAACCCAACAGCAAACTAGTGGCCCTGATCCCATATGAACTCTGAAATTAAGCATCTCATACTCCTATGTTGTAATCCATTTGACAAACCTCAAAATCTGAAACACTAATAGTCAACTTAGAAACGTTTTTAGAATTGAGAAGCAAAGTCTGTTCATTCACATTCATTTGAAAATGAACAACTAATGAATAAATTGGCTGGGCAGAAAGCAGCAATTTCAAGATCTAAATGAATTGCATATTACACGTATAATCATATGAACAAGGAAAGAAGTTACCCACCTAAAAGTGTGAAGGAAGATAGCTGGATAAAACCCCAACATCAGGGAAAGCACAATCAGCAGTATCCTGATGAGTGAATCCCATTTCTATCCCAACATTGTTAAGGCTTCCTGTGCAGTCCCTCTCCCTTTCAGGCTCTCGCACTTCTGCCGTGTGCGACGGAGATGACACATGGGAAGAAGACTCACTCGTAGGAACCACCGTTATATCGTTATTTGATGGTGTAGGAAGCTGGAAGCGACAGAGAGGACATGAGTTATGGTTGGAATTAAGCCAGGGAAGAATGCAGTCGGGATGGAACAAGTGATTGCAAGGGAGAAGCTTTGCATCGATGTCGATAACAAACTGGTCCTTGCATACCGCGCAAAGAAGTACTGGGTCATCGTCGTCCATTCCCTTCAGATGGAAAGATGTGATTTTGATAGTGGGAAGGATGGAGTCCATGGAGGGGGAGGGAATGACATTTCTATCATCGTCGGAAGGGCTGATGTCGTTGAAAATCGGGAGAAAGAAGCGGCGGAAGGAGGGGCTATCGAGGAAGAAATAGTTGGTGTCGGTGGTTGCAGTGGGAGTAGTGGGGGTGGGGTCATCCATGAGTTCAAGACGGTCAAGGAGGCAGTGAGGGCAAAGAAGGGGATCAGCGGTGGTGGAGAGGAGGTGGAGGCTCATGTCGCATTCGTGGCACCAGTAGGTTTGGTGCTGCGGTTCGGTGGAAGACATGTCTTCAATTCTGCTTCAGTTATCTTCTCTTCTCCAGTTCTCCTCTAAATAACACTAGCAAGTGAGAGTGAACTGTTTCTTTATAGTTTGGTCTGTTTGTTTGGTTTGTACGAACAGTGTCTTGGTGGGGTCCATTGATTTGATGTGGGGTCTGTCGGTTTCTATTCTACATGTTCTTTTCCCTTTGCCCTTTTGCTACTCATCCAGGCGTTTTAGCTAGGAGCTTCTTTTTTCTCTATCTGCCTTCTCTTTCTCATTTCCTGCCTTCACTCCTTTCGTGACAGAAAGATAGCTCCTTCTCATTATTGGTTATTGATTGACAGATACATGGGGAGGTGAGTTCATCAATCATAATATCTTTACCTTACTCGGGTTGGATCAGGTTTTCTCTGCTGGAGAGAAAGCTCCATCTCTTTTGCTGCTCATTAATTGAACACTTGCTCAGTTGGATCTCATCATATATCGTTTTCCTCCAAGGCTTTGGTTCCTGATTTCTGAAGGTTAGATCTTTGTACCTTTCCCTTTACCTTTCCACTGTTGCTTATGCTTTTCTTCCATCTACTGTGACTTTGATATCTCCTTCCTTGGTCCCCATTTTAACTTTACCTATCTGTGGCTTCGCCTTTGTTTCAAATTTGTGTTTTCCCTTGCTCCTTTAGCTTAAAGTATGGATTTTGTTACTATCCCCCGATTTTCTTTTCCTTTTGCCTCTTTCTCCCATTAGCAGAAGCAAAAATCCCTTGTTAAATATTGATACTTTCCATCAATCATTGCTATGTTAGAATTCTGTTTGCACCCCTTGTTCTTTTTCTATTGCCTTCAATTTTGTTGCTGATGACTGATAATAAATATGGTTCAATAGTATTGAGTATTCAAATGCAATAAACTAGAAACTCTAATTGGCTTCATATATGGTATTTTTAAGGTGTACATTGCATGTTTGAAATGAAGAGGCAGTGAATGATGCATCTGATTCTTCTTATCGCCTGGCTAATGTACTGATAATTTCATTTTATGTCTTCATTTCCTGTTTCTTTACGCTTTGTTTGGACGGGGTGAGGTAATGGTGTAAAGTGTGGTAAAGCGAGGGACTCTTACCTCTTAAACCTCAAATTGGTGTATGAGAAAATTTGAGATTGGCAAGGGAGGGTAAGCCATCGCCTTACACTCCGTCAACCACCTCTTTTCAAACAGGGATGTTTAAAATACTTATCCCTCCTTCCCCTCCAACCAGATGTAGTGTTAAGAAGCTTCGTTTAAACTTCTACTTCTTCAAATGTGTCTGCAATCGACAGCAGTAGCTCATGATCGGAGCTATTGACACACCTCCATTGTTTACATATTCAGGGAAGCTATATTTCTTTTATGATAGTGCGTGTTCAGCAGGTCATATATGGTAAAGAGAGCTCGTTTTGGTTAGTAAAATAGCTTAGTATTAGCTTGTTTAACCCTTTAAGATTCATGCAAAATGAGACAACAAAGTGCTAAAAACATATTAATTTACTGGTTGAAGTTCATTTATGGTTCTATGATTGCTTGGATAAGGGCTTTCTTTAGTTGCATTTGTGTTCAGATTAGTGTTAAAGCATATGATTTTTTGCTTGAAGCTATGTGATTAGGTATGTGTGGTTTAGTCCAGAGAGGCAATTTACAGCTGATGACCTCAAAGTTTCTCTTATCTTCTTTTCAGTAGCACATGCAACATATTATAGCAAGAACCGATGGGATAAGCTGGTATTGGTGAGGCACATCTCTTAATTTTAACTCGTCTAAGTTGATATTGTTGTGTTTGTTTTAGTTTAATCCTTCTATCCTTTTGCTGTCAATTTATGATCGGAAATATATAACCTCATCATCAGAGGATGTATTAAGGTTTTCAACCACTAAAAAGTGGATTAACTTGAAAAGAAGACTGAATCAGGTTAGATTGTTTTTAGTATTATTAAATCCTTGGCACAGGTTTCTTTGAGTCTTCTATGTCAGTTCATCTGGTGCTTTAGAATATTCTATCATATAGCAGCTCGCCTTGACTCATACTGGGCTTTACAATCCCCATATACAAAGACTTGCTCCCTCCCCCACCACCCAAAAAATAAGGAAGAATACTAGTGTGAGACAGCTAATGGGCGAGTGCAGTATATAGAGGATTTTGTTCAAGGCATAAATGTGCAAATTTACTGTTGCAGATTGTAGGTTTCTCTTCGTTTATTCATATAGTTGGTATGCTAAATTTGTGCTGCACTTTTATAAATATTGCAAAGTTTCATTCATGTAAACATGATTTGGAGGAAGATCTAAACAAAGGTCTCTTAATAAATATGGATTTCCCATATCTAGGTTTCTTAATAAATATGAATTGGTCCTATCTATTCATGCTTCATATAAGGAATTCTAACCTAATCTTTCTGTTGATTAACCCATTTAAGAAGAATGACCTTGGCTTTTAGAGAACAGAGTAAAAGACTTTTCTGAAAATTTTACAGTGTAGAATATTGTTAGGATGAGTCATTTTAAAAACAAAAGGAATTTTATTTCTTCCATAGGTGTCTCATCATTGATTCCATTTGTCCCAACATTTCTAGTAAGAACTGCACCTTAAGACATCCTTAATAAATGATATGTGTACTTTCAAGGTGAATAGTACAGTCTCATCATAGGATAAGCCATAACTATCATAGATTTCACAGCAATCCACTTTTTTTTCGAAGACAGAGTGTTGGAATTGAACAATCCACTAGGACTTAAAAACCCCAGAGATAAAATTAAAATATTAAATACTAAACAAATCCTAGATTAAAGAAAAACCTAATAAAAACATAGATGGTAAACAATTCCAAAAAGCTATTGCTCCTTCCAGCAAAAGTGGACATGAGGTAAATACCTTTCACTTACTGACTGAAATTTTCAGCACATTAACATTCACCTTCTTGTAAGCTGCATAAAACTTGATATTAAAAATGGTTGGAGTTCATTCCTCTTTTTTCGTGATATTTTGTTGCAGTTATGGGAGAATTTTCTTGCATTTGCTATTTCACATTCTTTCAGATGGTTTTGCTTCTTAACTAAGTTGAGTAGGTTTTTGTTTTGATTTGAAATGAGAGAATTATTTAACTTACCCTTCTTTTCCTGAATATTACCATTTGAACTTTCTCTTATAATGTGCTATTTCATAATGCATTCTGGATCTTAAACAGCTTTGTTGCTTTCTTATAATGTGAAAAATCTTAGAACTTGTAGATACTCTTGAGAAAGAGACAATTGTACGTACTGAACCTTTTAGTGTGGATGCTGAAGAAAATGAGACCCCTTTTAAGTGGAGAAAAACAATGTCTAAGGTGTGGGATGTTTTTGAAAACTTTCCAATGTTACTAAATTGAGATCTGAAGGCTATGTAAAAGTTCTGTAAAAAACTTTATTCAGCTAAACTGACTGCTGGTACTTCTCTTTTAAAACATCACATGGAAACATTTGTTAAAAGAGATAATCATGACAGGAAAGATATGTATTTTCTCCTGTAACTTTGCCTGATGGGACTAAATCCTTAAAGAATAATAAATTTGATTTGGATGAGATTCATACAGAACTTGCAATGATGGTTGTCCATTGAGGATGGTTGAAAACGTAGGCTTGGACATGTAATGGCTGTTGCAGGCCCTGATTTACCATTGATGATGTGTGAGAAATACAAAAAGGAATGTAATATCCATATATCCCTGGTCGAATTTGTTTAACATGTTGTAGGTGGAAATCCAGTATTGATATATCAGTATAATTGTGTCACTGCATACTTTATAGACCATTGGTGGAAGTTGCAAAGAAGGATTTTAGATTCAACCATATACCACCTTCATATGATAGTTTGTCTATTGGATATGAGATAACTTCATGCCTGGTCCACTGGAATAAGCGTTACATTTTGCAGTTTGTCAATTATGATCGCATGGCTTCCATGCTTAAATCACATCTCGATGCAAAGAAGCATATTACTTGTAATTTGTGTTTTTTTAATGGTCGTTGTTCTGCTGAAATTGTGAATTCAATTATACAAGCTGGTTTGGATCTTTCCTTGGGAAAACATGATAGAAATTTTGCATATACCCTATCAGAGTATGAGTGAGAAGAAGTTAGTAGAAGAAGTTAGTATCTGGGGCAAATTTGTGAAGGTCTTTTATGAGGTAGCACTCATGTTTTCATGAAATAGAATCTTACTGCTAATTTGTTTTTCAGGGGGATGGGATATATTCATAAGCACTTGTTTGAAGTAGCGATTGGCCCATAATATTTCATCACATATATGGTCAAGGAAATACTATTGATATTTACTGAATATTGGTCAGAATGTAGCCTGATATTGTCATGTGCTGCAATACCATCCATGGTACAAGATCAAGTTCATCGAGTACTGCTCTCCTAAACTTTACAGAAGTGATGTTCAGCCGTATATTGGTATTATTGTTGAATGTCTCCATAGGTTTTTCACTGATTATGTCAAAAACTCCTTCCTCCTTTTCTTTTCTAGTGTGGGACCTGCTGTTACTGCTAATACATTGTGTGTGATACATTGTGTGTGGGGTTGTAAACAAACCAAACTAAATAGAGTTGTAAAGAGTTCAAGTTTGGTTTATCAAAATTTGTTTGAGCTGAGCCGAAGTCAAGCTTAATTTATTTCGAACTCAAGTTGAATATCAACAAATTTAAGCTTGGTTCATTTAGTAAACGAACTAAGATAAATAGAGTTTTTGACGAACCAAATTTTGAATAGCTTCCAAAAGAACTCTTCTCATTTATCGCTATAGTGATTTTTAATTTAAAAATAATAAATTTGTTTACTAAATAATTTTACTTAAGTAAATATATTTATGAGTTAGTTCATGAATTTATAAATAAATGTGTTTTCGAATCTTAATGAATTTAATATTTGCGAGTTTAAGATCGACTTGTTTATAAAATAAACTTATAGTTTAGACTATAGCTTGACTTATTTAGAAAATAAATTGAGCCAACTTGGGTTTTTATCGAGTTAAGTCTCGAATGATTTACGAGCAGTTTAGTTCATTTAACACTAGTCTTGTGATGGATATTTTAGTGATGGATGTTCATTTAGAAGAGCCTAATCAAGATCTAAATAGTGAAATAGATGTCTTAGAATATTGGAGGTCAAGATCAATCAAATATCCAGAGCTTTCAAAAATGAGCCGTTGATATTTTGACTGTTCCCTTGTCCTCGAATGGCTTGCAATAGCTTCTTCACCTTGGATTGTTCAGCGATACACACTTACAGAAGTTCACCAAAACAGAAGACAAATACAAGCCTTGGTATGCCTTCAAGATTGGCTGCAGCTACGGGACAGGGAGGTAATCAATTCAACTGTGTTTGCAGGTTCAAGTTTTTATATTTCATGTCTGAAATCTTATTAAATTACAACTTGTTTAGGAAAATATGCCTATTTGGAAAGTCTAGCTGATGATGACGATGACTCCAGATCAGATGATGAGTGACGATGATGATGCTGATCAGGCACTCCAATTTATGCCGATTTTCTAGGCAATGATATGTCTCAGGTTTGTTGAAGACGTTTTCAGTTTATATGATATGTCTCAGGTTTGTTTGAATGTTGTTGCACTATTTTGATTATGAACGCCACCAACGACCCCTTCATGCAGTAATGAATAGGTAGCTAAATCGAAAAGCTTGCTTTTGTAATTTAAGAGACATCATTCTTCGTTGAGATCACCAAATAAAAATTATCTTCTCTTATGGAACTGCCATTTACCAACTTGGTTAGAGCCTACATTGCCAATTACCATCTGAATTGCATCCGAATAGCCACTAAAGATGAGTATTAAAGAAATTAAGATTAGCCAAAATTTTATTTAAGTTGTGGAAACATAGAATGTAGCAGTAGCAGCAACACAAGCTATGCTACAGTATTTGACCGTACAAGTAGGAGCAGTAGCAGCAGGGATAGTTAAGCTGTAGAAGGCTGGTGAAGCTTAGAGGCTTCAAGATCAGCAGCTTTCTTGAGAAAACCCTGGTTATCGTCCTCAAGAGCCATCTGGATAGGACTTGAGCCTAAACCATCAGCAATAGCAAGCAAGATCTTCTTGATCTCAGACCTAAACTCTTCAAGATCAACCGTTCCGCTCTTATCACAATCGAACTTCTCAAATATGGAGTCATACAGCTGGGAGAGCTGCTCCGGAGGGGTAACGACGTCGATTCCAAAGTGGGATTCGATTAGACGCATAGACTCGAAGGCCCTTCGAAGCTCAGCGCGGCACAAAACTCCATCGCTGTTAAGGTCAAGCATGGCAAAAGTTTCATCCACGCTTTTGTTGAAGTGGGATGCATCGTTGACGAAGTCACGTACTGTTGAGCCATCTATGATCACCACTCCCATACTGAATCTTTCTTTCTTGTTCTTGATTGAAAGCTATGGGGTTGGAAATGGTGTAAAAAGGTGAGGTCCAGAGGTGGGTGGATGTGATATTTGTAACGTTTTGTTCGAGATGTGAACGGTGGAACCGGTCGGTGGCTTAAGCGTTAAGATGGTACTTTTTAGTATGTGGTTCCTATGCTTGCGTTTGATCCGGCCTTTAAGGCCCCATGTGCCATCACCAAGTTTGCGAGATTTCAATGGCTTATCATGCAAATTGAGAAATTAAAAAGAAAGTAATAGTTAAATTAAATTAAAAAAAAAAAAAAGCTTAACCCATTTATTTCATCAAGAAAGTAATAACTGAAATTCACTTCTAATGCGACTTATCAAGAAAGATAAAGAAAACAAGCTTGAAAATTGAAAACTTCCAATAAGAAGAAAAAGGTTATTAGTTGCCAAAGTTACATTAACATTTACATCTAAACAAGAGATAAACAAGCCAAAATAACCCAAAATTTTCTTAGGAGTCTATTGAGTAAAAGAGACTAATAATTCTTGTTTAGATCAAATGTTTCAGCTGTACTGTCACGTACCCCTCCTACCAGATTCGGACTTGGTCAAAGATCTAAGCCTCACAAGAAACCTTGCCTTCTTCTCCCAGTTATTTCCACTTTCCTTTCTCTTCTTCCCTCCAATCCTCCCAGGCGATGAGTCCCAATTCTCCGGTGATCCCACCGCCAGAACGCTCTGTGGTGACCTTGTCACCGTGTCTTCATAATCTGTCAAATGCTCCTTTTGCGTCCCACTGCTCAAAATTTTTGCCTGCATTGTACCCACTACCTCTTTCATTGCTACATCAGCGTTCCCTCTGTTTCGCAGCATTACCTCCCCTATCTGTGCCGGAGTAAGGGCACCGGCACCGGATCTTATGCAGCTCTCCACCACGTCAAATAGAGCATGCGATTCTATCCCCAAATAGTTCATCGCCAATACCTTGAAAGCATGCATCCCACAATTGCCTAAACTAACATGCACGTCCATTCGGCCACATCTAACCAAAGCAGGATCTACATTCTCCCTGTGATTGGTTGTGAACACTATGATCCTCTCTTCTCCACAGCACGACCATAATCCATCAGTGAAGTTCAGGAGCCCTGATAAGGTGACGCGGCCACTTTCCTCCTCATTGCCCAAGTCCTTTCCACTTGAAGCGTGGGATCTTTTTCTAGTATTCTTTAGCATTCTATCAGCAGTTAAATCCACGGAACAATCAATGTCTTCGATTACAATGATAGACCTGCTGGTAGTTTGTATTAGTAGAGCTCTGAGCTCGGAGTTATCGGTGACTTTGGTGAGCTCAAGATCATAAACGTCATAGCACAAATAGTTAGCCATTGCAGCAATCAGACTGGACTTTCCCGAGCCTGGGGAACCATAGAGCAAGTATCCCCTCTTCCAAGCACGTCCAACTCTGTGGTAGAACTCTCTTCCATTGGCAAATGATTTCAAGTCCTCCATTATCTGCTTCTTCAATTGGGGTTCGAGAGCAAGTGTTTCAAAAGTGGAAGGATGACGGAAAGGAACTGAGACCCACCCAGACTCGTATGAGGCATTCCCATTATTAGTAAAGAGCCTCCTCTCTCTTGAAACCCGCTCGAACTCCTCAGCACGTGATGTCAAGTGGTGGAGATACGGTGAGAGTAAGGTGGCGCAATGGCGCTTTGGTAACTTGAGAGTGAAACTACGCTTCTCTTCTAAAGAGTCTTGGACAGTTTCGACATGGTGAGTCCAAGAAAGAGAGTGGCCATTGTAGGTATCATGGACAGTTTGATTAGGAGCTACAGTGAATGAAATTCGGTTGGAGGACTTGGAACGGGAGAGGGTAAGGCGGCGGCAGGCAGCAGCAGAGGTGGAAGGATTGACAGAGTTGAGATAGAGATTGATATGGCGGTAGAGGTCATTAATCTCAACACCACAGTAGCCATTAAATTCAGGGATGTCGAAGTATGAATAACGAGAGATGAGGTCTTGGAGGGACTCATAGATAGAGTGGAGAAGCGAGAGAAGCTGTGTAGGTAAGATGTTCTGGAGGACTGTGAGAAGACCAAGGAGAGACCACATTTGCGACAAAATCTCCATCTTTTTCCTCTGGTATTGTCGTTTGTTTTTTGGTTAGAGAATTGGGATTTTGTCTCTGTCTAGCTATTGGGTGTGCTTCAATTTATATATATTTGGTGCAAATGATGAGAAGTGGAGAGAAGGTTGAATTGGGACACCACACAGCAGAGCAGATAGTACTACTACTATAGCTTAGATAGATAAGGAATCATTTTAGCAAGCAAGAAACACTGGCATTGAAAAAGAAAAAGAAGAAGAAGATAAGAGTTAAAGACACTGTTGAGGTCTGAAAAGAAAAGGAGATTAGAGCGGCAAAGATAAAGCTAAAGGTGAAGCCGACTACTCTTTCTTTTGCTTTTTTCTTTGTCTACTAAATTAACCATAAATTCTCATCAATCAAACACTTAAACACTTTGATGCCAATGCTAATCTCTTTAAGCCCATGAATGAGCTCTTCAAGAATTTTATATATTAACACATAAGATGTGGAAATTTCTTTATAAAATGATTTTCATTCATTTGCATGTATGTCTATCAAAGGGTGCATGAGAAGGAACTTAAAGAAAATCCTGACTTTATATGGTTAAGTTCAGTCTTGTAGTGATTTAAAAGGTTATAAGAATTATAAAAACAACCACACGAGACACAGACTGCTTTTGCTTTTTTGACGATATGCTTTTGTTTCTTCTTTAACTTGCTATAATTAAATCTTCTTTGTTTCTTTTTTTTTTTCCGTCTTGAATTGAGTTTCTATGTGGTAAGAGAATGTTCTTTAGAATAATTATACCCATCATCACGATAATGATGATGTGATGTGATATTCTGATTTTCTTTTCTTTTTTTTACTGTCAGGCCCAAGTACATGCATGCACGATCCTCTTCATCTTCATATATCGAGGGAAAATTAACCAGTTTATAAAGAATTGAGCTGCGCTTTAAAGATCCTTTTGAAATTCCTGAAATATAATTCACCCACGAAAGTCCATATCCATATTTTTGTAAAGTTGGAAATTTACAAATTTTCCAAATTAAAAAAGACCCTCCATTTTTCATACCTGAAAAGAAACAGCATGGATGCAGGATTTTATCTATTTGGTCCTATATATATATATATATGTGTGTGTGTGTGTGTGTGTGTGTGTTTTGTTGAATGTTTCGAATGCTTCTATGTATATTCGACAGTCATTACACCATATTAATTATGGTTTGAGACATGATTTTAACTATTTTGATGACAACCATTTTCTTTTTCATTATTGTCTTTGTCATATTTTTTTTTCCCTTACCTTTTCTTTGAATTACTCATATGCTTATATACCTAAAGATGAAATTAAATAGTTTTTGACACACACATAAAAAAAGGATTGCGCTGATCAATTAAAGAATATATAGCCTCTTTATATAGAGAGAAGAAGTGCCTATGCAATTGTGTATTCTTTTATGGCAAACAAAGAAATGAAGGGATGATATGATGAATACATAAAGAGGGCGTGCATGGTGGTGAACATATTCCATTATTCTTTTGCGCTTAGCAAATTTATAAACTTTATGGGAGTGTTGCTTTTAAAGAATTAAAGTTTCATTTACAGCTCTTTTTACCAAAAATTAAGGCTAAAATTCTTTCAAGAAAGCGAGCCATGAACGTGAATGTGAACCCTTCATGTTCAAATCTAGAGCGCATTTTGTTTGCAACTTTTAGTTTTTTAGGTATCAAAAATGGTTGAAATTTGTTAAAGGCGAAAATTAAAGCTAAAGGGAAAGAGAAAAGAGGTTTTGTGTTGACATGAAAAGCCAAGAGGGAGCATATATATCCCTGTAAAATTAGGGTTTTTTGGTATGTATCAGCCTTGCATGCACAAGAAAGCAACCTTGTAGGAGAATCAGGAATAAAGTCACTCACATCTCGAATGTCAAAGATCGAATGGCTCAGATTCCACAACCAAGTGGGTTTTTCTTTTCTTTCTTTCTTTCTTTTTTTTTTTTTTAAAAGAAAACAACTATATATAAAGAAGGTGACCTTGCAAAGAGCTGAGGGTTAGTGCTTTACTTAATTAATTAGGGCATAAGAGGGGACATGCAGTCGAGACAATTGAGAAGACAAAGCTTCTTCCTTACATATGGAAGATCAAAAGAAAGCTTTCAAAGAAGCTTTGGGCTACAGTTTACCCTAATTATGTTTCTGTTGGTGTATAGTTCAACTAAGTTATTTTATTATAATATAAAATAATTTTAAAATTAAATTATATACA
>CAOGCB010283321.1:0-10117 GCA_948266635.1 Cnidoscolus chayamansa
CAGGTCCTGAAGGAAGATAGCTAGAGGAAATCTCCACAACTGTCTAGAAGTTCATCGGCATCAATCGGGGTAGCTTGAAGAATTCTTTTGCCATGTATTGTTTTGGCATGTACTAGGAAGTCCTAGGTTGTCAATGTTATAATATTTTGATTTTGGGCTATATTGTGTGCCCCATGTCTCCGATTGAGGTGGATGTACTTCAATCAGTTGTGATTGAATTATGATGTTTTTGTAATGAATTGAATATGAATGAAGATGTATTTTCTTAAAGTGTTGATTTTATGGAATTGAGGAAAAGTTTTAAATTTGTTCAGATTTACGCTATATGCATGTGCAGTTTTAGTTGATTTGATAGGTGTGTTGAGACCGTCAAAGTGGCAAACCGAACCGGGGAACGGGTTAACCGGCGGTTAATTCGGGAACCGGCAAGGGGCGCCACACTCTCAATCTTGGAGGATTTTTGGGCACACTTTAAATTTGCTAGAGATGGTTTTCTATGAGAAAATATCTCCTACCGTGGTCATGTCCCTTTTATAGGGACATGGTTTGACACTAGGTTTTGACTCCATACCTATTTGCACCTCCAATTGACTCTTTTTCCCCTATATACATTTCATTTTCCATTTCTGTCATTTTAACATCTTTTATTATTTTATTTTTATATTTTAGTCCTTAATAAATTACTTTATTATATTTCAACTCTTGTTCACTTTTTTGGTCCGATTTTCAAATATTCTGAGGATATTTCATCCTGGAAGTCAGAATTTCGATGACAGAGAAGTGTCGGGTGATACATCAACACTTGCTTAATCAACAATTAACACAATAAACATGTTAAACACCATAATAATCAATTCTCATATAATTTTTTTCCCATTTACCAAAACTTTTATGAGATGGAATGTCTTATAACTTGTTGTTAACTCAACATGCATCAATTTTATTGGTGTTTTCTTAGCATCAATTTTATTGGTGTTTTCTTAACACCAACTCATCCCACTTTTTCACTAAACTTTTTATTCATTAACAATCGAAATTTCAACCAAAATCATCAAGCTTTTTTTTTAATCTTTCATCAAAGATCTACTCATCTTTCATGCATGCACTTAAATCTCAATCTACCACCTAAAATAAGTCATTTAAATTAAAAACAAACATGTTTTGAAGGTGATTGAGCAGTAGAGCTTAAATTTCTCAAATTCCACCATCTCTACTAGATAAGCGATTCAAGCTTCTCGGCTCGCCACTCAGTTATGAAAATCCTTTTAAATTATGATTTAATCTTCAAAACTTGTTTTTCACCTTTTTCACTTTCTCTTTTGAGTGCACAATTGGTTTTTGAGAGAGAATTCTACAGGCCAAAACCCTCTCTAGCTGCTTCCACCTCCTTTATATAGTGAGGTTGGCTTAGTTTGGTTTGATAACCAATCCCCAATTCTTATGCCGCCTCGTCAAACTTCAAATAGTCCCTCCTTTTCTTTTTAACTTACTTTTACATCCTTAAACTTTTAATTTTAACCATTTAACCCCTAGTCAACTTTCTACTTCGATTTTTATATATTCCATGAATATTTCGATCATGAAGTTGGATTTCGACATCGAAAAAGTACCGAGTATTACACACTTTCCCCCTTTAGAAACATTTATCCCTGAATGTTCATCGCATAATATATATCATCTACACATAACATCAAACATATACATTTCATTAACATAACATTTCATATACATTACATATCATTTTTACACATATTATTCTACATAATGGGAAATTATTTCTACCACAATTCTCAGTGATGAAACAAGTGGGTATATTGTTGAATCATCAATTCCCTGATTTCTCAAGTCAATTATTTTGTATTATAATGATTCCACAATACTTTGACTATAAGTATCTCCTTGTTTTGTAACTTCTTGATATGTGTGTCAAAAACCCACACTTGTTGCTCCAAATAAGTGAGATTCTCTGAAATCTCGAATTCAAGTTCTCTCAAAACCTTCCTCGAATCCGACACATGTTTTCTCCGTGTAGAAATATGGAATATTGTGTGAATTCTCTCCCTAAAAGCTGGTAAATCTAGTTTGTAGGTCACATCATTAATTTTATGTATTATCTCAAATAGATTGATGTACCTAGGAGCTACTTTACCTTTTTTGCCAAATCGAACCACCTATTTCATAGAAGACACCTTTAATAAGTGCATATCCCCCTCTTGAAACACTAGTTGCTTTCTTTTGACATCAGTATAACTCTTTTGTCTGTTGACGGTTGTCCTGAGTCTTTCTCGAATTATGAGAACCACCTTGTTAGTCATTTCCCCATTTTCGACTCCAACCACGGCTTGCTCTCTAACTTCTTCCTAACACGTAAGAGATCTACACTTCCTCCCATATAATGCTTCACAAGGAGCCATCCCAATGATTGAATGATAGCAGTTATTGTAAACAAACTCTACCAACGATAGATGTTGCTTCTATGAACCTCTAAAATACAACACACACATTAGTAGCATATCTTCTATAGTTTGGATGGTCCTCTCTAACTGCCCTTCAGTTTGTGGATGGAAGGCTATGCTAAAGTCAAATCATGTACCCATTGCATTCTATAGACTTCATTTGAATCTCAAAGTAAACTAGGGTCCTCTATCAAATATTATAGACATTGACGCTCCATTCAGTCTAACGATCTCTTCTACATAAATTTATGCCAGCCTGTCAACCGAGTATCTAGTTCTGATGGAAATGAAGTGTGCTGACTTAGTCAATTTATCCACAATGGCCCATATTGAATCACATCTATTGGAGCTGAAGGGTAAACCCACAATAGAGTCCATTGTGATGTGTTTCCACTTCCATTCTAGAATTGGTAGCAAGTTAAACATCCATGCTGGCTTCTGATGCTCCAACTTTGTCTTTTGACACATCTCACATAATTCCACAAATTGAGCTATCTCTTTCTTCATAGAAGGGCACTAATATACCTTTTTTAGGTCCTGATACATCTTCATTGCCCTAGGGTGAACACTATAGCCACCATCATGTGCTTCCCTCATAATGTTCCCTTTTAACTCAACATCATTTAGTACACATAGTTAGTTACCAAAGCAGAGAATGCGTTGACAATGAAACATGAACTCCTCAGACTCTCTTTGTTGTACTTCTCTTACTATATTGACAATTATGGGTCCTCATATTGTTTTTGAGCCACCTACTCTAGAAATATTAGAGTAACTTTCACTAAAGAACCATTGTCTGGTCCATATGAAGCTCTTCACCGATCAAATTATAAAAATCTTTGACCACTGGCCTACATACTGCAGTAATATGAGAAAGACTACCCAATGACTTCCAGTTAAGAGAATCCATAACCACATTTGTCTTACTCGGATGATACTGAATTCTACAATCATACTCACTAAGCAACTCAACCCATCATCTTTGCCTCAAATTCAACTCTTTTTTACTTAGAATATATTGGAGGCTCTTATGATTGTTGTAGATCTCACATCTTACCCCATAAAGGTAATGCCTCTAGATCTTCAAAGCAAAGATTACTGCAATCATCTCTAAATCGTGAGTAGGGAAATTCTTCTTATGCTTTTTCAACTGCCGCAACGCATATGATATTACTATATCATTTTGCATCAAGACACACCCTAAACCCACTTTGGAAGCATCACAATACACGGTAAAGTCCTCCCCACTCTTATGTAGCACTAACACCGGTGTCGTGGTCAATCTTCTCTTTAACTCATGAAAACTATTTTTACATTTTTCAAACCAAATGGATTCCTAATTCTTCTGCTTCAATCTGGTCATAGGAACATCAATCTTAGAGAAGTCTTGCACAAATATCTGATAATAACCAACCAATCCCAAGAAATTTTTTATCTCAATCACTATAGTAGGTGTAGGTTAGTATGCCACTGCCTTCACTTTCTTAAGGTCAACCTTGATGCCATGTTTTGACACCATATGACCTAAGAAAGAGATTCTCCTCAACCAAAACTCATATTTCGATAACTTTGCATAGAACTGATGTTCTCTCAATTTCTGCAATACCATTCTCAGATGTTGGGCATGTTCTTTCTGATTTCCTAGAATACATCAAGATATCATCGATGAATAATCATAAAGTGACCTAGGAATGGTCTATATACCCTATTCATGAGGTCTATAAATGTTGCAGGGACGTTGGTTAATCCAAATGTCAATACTAGGAACTCATAATGCTCATACCTTGCTTTGAACATAATCTTAGCTATATCACCTTCCTTAATCCTCAACTGATGATAGTCTAATCTTAAATCTATCATGGAGAAGCAACTTGCTCTCGCCAACTAATCAAATAAATCATCAATCCGCAATAAGGAGTAATTGTTCTTCATTGTCACCTTATTTAGTTGTTTGTAATCGATACACATCTCATAGTTCCATCCTTCTTCCTTACAAATAGCACTAGAGCACCTCAAGGTGATGTATTGGGCCTGATAAAGCCCTTATCTACCAAATCTTGTAACTTTTCCTTTAGCTCCTTCTATTTACAGGTGCCATCCTGTAAGGTGGAATAGAGATAGATCTAACACCCGGTAACAACTCAGTCTCCTTCTATTATGCTGAAGGTATTAGCCTCTTATTATGTCATGGTGAAATTACATTATGGACAAGGTATTTTGTCCGAGCTCCATAATAAAAATAAGAATGATAATTAAAGGGGGAAGGAAATTTAAGAAATGAAAATTGTTGTGCATGCTATCCGCCTTCTCCCTCTTTGCCAACCTCACTAAGCCGAGGCATCTCGACTATTCTCGAGTCATAATCTACTGAGTAACCCTTTTTAGCATATTGAGCAACTAAATAACCATCTCAGTCCCAATGTATCGGGTGGAAGCTCTAATCTCAGTCTCCGGAGTGCTATCTCTTGGATAACAATCCACCAACTCATCCTCTTGGTTTCCATCATAATAAGTGGTCCAAGTAACTTCATACTCAGTTTCCAAGTGGTTATCTCGTGGGCCTTAACTTGCCAAATAATGCCTTTGATGTCAATCACCGAGTGATAAACTTGTCAGTCACCTCTCAAATTATAGCTTGCCCATTAATTATGTCTTAATACCTCGGTCACAAGCCATCGAGTGTCCCTTACCTTTGCCTCACACTTTCAAAACATGCCCCTGATTTCTCTTGCAAAGACAATCCTTGACTATTAGATTTAAACTAATAAAACATATTAGTCTTTTCTAATCTCGGCCTCTAAAATTTTTGTACTACAGTTCTAGGATTGTTAGATAAAAAAAAGTAGAATTGGCATTTCTGCCCCATCGCTGAAGGATTCAGTCCTTCAACCTTTAGAACTGTTGGATCAGTGTAAGATAACATTGCTTTATCCTTTATAACCGCAGTCGTAGGATTTAGTCCTTCTCTATTCCATTTCTAACTAGGGACATTGGATAATCTCTTTATTCCAGCCCATCCATTGTGGGGCTTTAGAACCCTATAAATACCTCCAACAAAAAGAAACAAGGGAGACCTCTTCGGCAGGAAAGACTGTTTTATTGAAACCTCCCATTCTCGAAAGTTCTTCTTTACAACCAATCAATCTCTCTCAATTAAGGATTAACTTTAGGTAAGTGATCTTTACCCATCCTATTTTTGATTAAATTTCTCCCAATAATATTTCAATAAAAGGGACTTTCGGTCTATAACTACATGTTATTTACTTTATGTTGCATCCATCCTTTTATGATGTTTTCATGTTCAAACATTTGAGATCCTAATGAAATAATATCGGCTTCCATCTTTCACAAACCTGACATTTTTTTGTGTTTCTCTCTTAAATGCTTTTGTTTACGCGAAAATACCACTTTTGAGTTTTTGTTCTTACAAATAATTTATTTCGCCATAAGGAAACCTATCTATTTGTTAAATTATTGAACTCATATATGTAAAATAGTTTGGTAAAGCGTTTAAAACAAAAATAATGTAGATGGAGTCAAGAGTCACCCCGGACCAAATTCGCCACAATAAGTGAAAAATTAAAGCTTTGCCAAATGTATCCTCAATGTTTCTAGTCAAATAGAAGAAATTGTTATCTTAAATTAAATTCCAAATGTTCACATGATTTTATTGAGTAAGCACAATTTTAAATCTACTTGCCCTTCAAGGACGATATGGGGTTCCTAACACCTTTCCCACGCGTACAAGGACTCTGAATCTAAAATCTCATTATAAGTGTCTTACCATGCCTTATCCAAAAAATGATTTTCTCTAATTTCCCTCAAAATCAGGGTGGTGATTCCTCCTCTTCTCTTTGGTAGGAGCTATGCCTCACAAAAACCTTTACGACAGCTTGGCGACTCCATTAGGGAAAGCCTTTTTCTTTTACCGAAACAAAATGTTCTGGTCTGGAGGTCTAATGGTGGATTTAAAATTGTGCTTTATTCACAATTCCAGGAGTCAAGAAAGAGAGAAAGAAGTGAGGACGCGATCAAAGAAGAGCACAAAATCCGGGAAAGACAATGGGATGAAGAAAGGACCATGCTAAGGGGAAACTGCTACAAGCTCTATCTAGCTAGGAGAGAGTCCATAAAGAGCTCATAGTTGAGAAGAGCCGAGCAAAGGAGATGGTGCATGCATGAGAGGACTACCTAAATAAGTACTCTCGATTGGAGGGGAAACTTGAATGCCTAATGCTAGAGTTCACCTGGGAACACAAAGAGTTGTATGCAGACCTCTATCAGAAGTTACGAGGGAAAGTGAGGAATTTGGAAGACTTTGCCTCTAGGGAGAAGGAAACATTGTTGCAAGAATCTAAGCTAGCTTAGCAAGCGATCAACCCCTTATTATATGGTGAACAACTCTACCAGTACCTACGAAAGTGCCATTCGATATGGAAATTGTTACACAAACCAAGACACTGAAAAGTTATACCAAAGCAGATTCCATCTTTGTAATTTTTCGGCATCTCTAAATAAAATCATAATAAATTAGCAAGACTCGGTTGGTCGGTCTTAGCATGTCCACTGATGTTACTTGGCTAAAAAGATTAGGGGAAAACTTTGAGGAGTATTATGTAGACAATCAAGAAGCAACAAAGGGTGATGATAAGATTACAGAAACATTAAAGAAAAATGAAATTGGTGCTTAGAATAGGGAGAGAAAATTTACAGACCTTTGCATATTATTTTTCCTTAAAAGTTTTTATCAGAAACTATACCAACTTCTACAAAAGAACATGGACCTAACTTGAATGTAGAAACTAAGGAGAATTCCTTTATTGCTGAACCAAAACATGAAGTAAGAACTTATCAAATAGTTGAAGTTGAACTATAACCATCAAAAGAAAAACCTGAAATTGAAATGAATGGGAAAAAAGGAAACAGAGCAAGCAAAAGATGACATCAGAACTTGAGATTGAGCTAGCTCACCCATCTTTTCTTGCTGATCATTTTCCAAATTTAAGGATTTACAAAGAGCATAGTAAGGAAATCTGTTTTAAAAAATCTTGCCTAAAATACCTTTATTTGAACCATTTTCATCTATAAAAGTCTTCAAACCACCATAGATTTTCAAACTTACTGGAAGGCTTAGAAGAAATGGTAAACATGATTTAAAAAAGCAAAGTTGAAAAATCTGGTAGTAAAGAGAAACCAAAGGAATTTTAACTCCAAAAGTTAATTTTTCTGATGTTTTTAAAGGTCCACATAGTATATTTTCTTATTTTGGTTATCATTTTTTATTATGATTGACAAAAAGAGAGAACAATAGGATTGTGTGCATTTTTATGATATTAGATTTTTTAGTTTATATTTTGTGAATGAATACTATTATTGTGCATGCTGTTATGCTGTTATATTTTGATTAAATGAACTATTATAATTGATTAAATGAATGACTAAACAATTTGTTGTTTGAATGATGGTATTAATACTTTGAAGTGGTTATATGTTGTGTTATATGCTGAGTTGAAGATAATCTTAAAGACTGAAAACTACTATGCATGTTATTGTTAATGTCACTATTTATGCTACTATTCATGCCACTGTTCATGTAACTATTGCTGCATATTTTTTTATTATTATGCATTTGATTGTGCCTATCAATTTCTGATATGTG
The DNA here is from genome assembly GCA_948266635.1 of Cnidoscolus chayamansa. Classification (NCBI taxonomy): domain Eukaryota; kingdom Viridiplantae; phylum Streptophyta; class Magnoliopsida; order Malpighiales; family Euphorbiaceae; genus Cnidoscolus; species Cnidoscolus chayamansa. The sequence continues at coordinate 8,116 of CAOGCB010283321.1, forward strand.
ATTGATAAGTTGTTGCTGATATCTTAAGATAATTAATTTGCTTCAATGTGTACTTTTGTAATTTTTTTAATCCTATGAGTGCAGATTATGAGTATGTTCTTCTAAATGAATGAATGAATTTACACTTAAAGGTTTGTGTCTTTCTATTAGGACTGTGCTATCTATGTTGTTGATCTAATTCCTCTATTTTTGGATAATAACAAAAAAGGGAGAAGGTTGTAAGAGTCCTATAATGGTGTATTTTGAGAAATAAGTCCTTATTTATGTTTTTGTATTGATTATGTGTTTAATAGACTTGCTAAACTATGCTGCTAAAAGTTTGCTTTTTTATGTATGATAAAAAAAGAGGGGGAAAGGGGGGGGGGGGACATGTTATGTTATCCTTATACTTTCGAGGAGTCGTATTTCAAAAATTATATTATCTTTATTGAATAATCACTAAATTACTTATAATTGATTTTTCAGTTTTCATTTATAAACAAATGTCTTGTAGTATTCAGCACCATGTTAAGGTATGCTTTTGATATTGATACTTTTTATTGATTGACATGGATAATCGAAAAGACTAAACTTAAGGACATTGATGCGGATATGAAAACTAATTAATATCACAAGTATACATGACATGTGTTTAGGGGGAGCTCGATAATCTAGCATAAACACAGGGGGAGTCTTTTATTTTTCTATTTACTGTGTAATTATCTGTGATAATACTTTATGTTTCTCATTGGAAACATTGAGTTTTGTCACCATCAAAAAGGGGGAGTTTGACTCCATAAGGAGAAAAGCTAGTTTTGATGATAACAAAACTTAATGTGATTGAGCTAACAAATATTCAAGCATTTCAGATCACAAAGAAAAGGCTAATCAAAGTGGAAGGAAGAGCATATCAAGAAGAGCAAGGGAAGACAAAGTGAAGTTGGAGATTTCAGTTTCCCCTCATAGGGCAAATGTAAGAGAATTGAGATATAGAAATGCCAATGAGACATCACATGCATAAAAATATTTTCAAAGTATATTTTTAAAACTAAGAAAATCGATTTTAGAAGCTGATAAAATTAGATATCTAATTTTAGCTTAAGAGTTAAAATTAGCTAACTAATTTTAGAACTAGCATTTTGCTCTTCAACAGCAACATGAAATTAGCAAACTATTTTTTACACGAAAATAATTTTAGCAAGCTAATTTTAGACTGAGCCTGACTAATTCTAGACTGAGCCTAACTAATTCTAGACTGCACATTTTCTAATGCTGCAACGACTAGAAAACTATCCGTTGGTCATAAGGACTTAACATCACCTATATAAGTAAACATTTACTCTACTTTGCAACTAATGAAAGTAACACACCTTTGAGCACTTTAAGCGCCTTATTTTCAAAGCTTTCATTGAATTCACGTGAGCTTCATTGGCTGTCTCTCTCTTCTAAATAGCTCATTCAATTGTAATTCTTTGTAAGAGAGTGATTATTCTTCTTTTCAAAATGTATTCAAAGTTATCTAAGGAGGGGACATCACTTGGAAGAGGTTATTAAGTACCTTTGTAAGCTTAAAGAAGTTTGAGGGGACATCAAAATTAGAGAGGTTGTTAAGCACCTGTAAAAGCTTAAAGAAGTTTGAGGGGACATCAAAATTAAAGAGGTTGTTAAGCACCTGTAAAAGCTTAAAGAAGTTTGAGGGGACATCAAACTTGCAAGGTTCTTAAGCACCTGTGAAAGCTTAAAGAAGTTTGTCTGATCATCAAACTTGTAAAGCTTGATCAAGCGCTTGGGAAGCTTGGTGGATGTACTTGGCTATTCTTTTGCCAGGAAAAAGAGATCATGGTGGATAAAGTCTCAAGAGGAAGCTTGAGAAGAGTGGATTTAGGCTGCATTGTCGAACCACTATAAATTGATGTGTTTGAATTCTCTTAACATTATCTCTTACTTTTGAAAGTCAATTTATATGTATTGCTTTGATTAACTACAAAAATTTGTTGTTTGATAAACTATTGTTAGAATTTCA
>CAOGCB010283529.1:0-11288 GCA_948266635.1 Cnidoscolus chayamansa
TCATTTGATCCTTCTAACTTCAATTCTAACCAAGGTTCTTAACATGACATTTTTAGCCAACAACCTAATATAGGTTCATGCCAAATTTCATAATTTTATCAGTTCATTAAAGTCTTCAATTCATAGAAAACATTTGCTATCATGTTCAAAATTTCCAGAACAGACAGACTTGGCATTGTCTGTTTCCCTCAATGATTTCATGCCCCAAACGATTTAATCTCACAAAATGGTATTCTAAAAATTTGTAGGGGACATTCTAAGCTTTCTATTGGTACCTAATTCATCAGATTTGAACTTCATTTGGTCATTATAAACAGTGTCACGATTTTACTGTTCATGCAAACCCTAGTTCAGATTTCAATCATTAATTCATTCCTCACTTCTTTAGCTTTGAATACTTTGTTTCAAACCCAAGACTATGTTTTTATTATCAAATGTTTCTTTTCAAAAGTCTATGTCAAGTCTAGTTTTAACCCTAGTTTTTACCTTTTTCCATTAAAACCATATATATACATGTACATGAGTGTTAAATGGAGAGCTAACCTCTTTAATGCCTCTTCTTTCCTTTTCTATCTCCTTTCCCTCTTCTTCTTTCTCTTCTTCTTCTTCTCTTCTTCTTCTTCTCTTCTTCTTCTTCCCGTTGCCCTTCTTTTCTCTCTCTTAGTTTGGTAGGTAAATGCTCAATTAAATTCTAAGGATAAGTTTTATCCTTATCTATCCAAAATTTGACATTTTTGCCCTTTACCTTTTTACTTTTCCCTTTCCTATCTTTTCCTTCTTAATTCTTTCCTATTTCATTTCTTTTCTTTCATTTTCATTTCTAATTTCCCTTCTTTTATCATTTCTCTTTATTTTCTATTTCATTCATTTTTCCCCCATTTCCTAATTTATTTCCATATCTTTTATTTTATGTTTCCATTTAATTTAATTCCTTTCATTTCCTTTATCTTTCTTTCCATTTTATATCTTTCTTCATTTTCTTTACATTTTCCATTTTCTTAATCCATTTTTCTACATTAATTATCCATTCCTTTACAACTTTTATTATTTTAGATGTCTAATCTCCTAGGCCCTAAAACCAATTCGTGACACTTAGAAATACTTTGTCTCCAACAACATACTCTATGTCCTTGCGTCTCAAATCTGCATAGGACTTCTGCCTATCACTTGCTATTGTCAATTTGTCCTTAATAATCTTTACCTTCTCTTCTGTTTGTCTCATCAAATCTAGTTCCACTAGTTTAGCTTCTCCCATTTCAATCCAACTGAGAGATGTTCGACATTTTCTTCCATATAGCGCTTCATACAGTGCCATTTTAATACTAGCCTAATAGCTATTATTATAGGCAAATTTTGCTAAAGGTAAGTATCTCTCCCAATTTCTCTCAAAATCTATCACACAACTTTCAACATGTCTTCCAATATTTGTATTACCCTTTCAGACTGGCCATCTATCTGCAGGTGAAATGTTGTGCTAAAATTCAACCTGGTCCCTAATGCCTCATGTAACTTCATCCAATAAATCTGGGATCACTGTCTGATACAATAGATCTCGGCACTCCATGTAAATGAACTATCTCTTGTCTATATAATTCTACCAACTTCTCAAGTGTGTAGTTAGTCTGAATAGGTAAGAAATGCACTGATTTCATCAATCGATCCATTATAACCCAGATAGCATCATGTTTCTTATGTGTAAGCGATAATCCTATTACAAAATCCATCGTAACTCTATCCCATTTCCATTCAGATAACGATATAGGTTGTAATAAACTAGAGGATACCTAGTGTTTTGCTTTCAACTGATGACATGTGAGGCATTTAGAAACATATTCGACTATTTCCTTCTTCATCCCAAGCCACCAATATATATTTTTCAGATCATTATACATCTTCACACTTCCATTTAATAGAATACAAAATGACAAAATATGCACCCCATTTAAATCCCATTTAAATTTGTGGAATGGCATTTGAAGAACTTTTAGAAACTTCAATTAGAACAGACCATGAGGTAATTGAATCTGACCCTTTAAATGCAAAGGAATTAGAAATTGCCTTTGCTAGAGTATGTGATGAATATAAAACTTACAAAAAAATGTAATACTTTGAAATTAGAGAATGAAAACTTACTTAGCTCAATGACAACTACTCAGAAAGAAAATGAGTCACTTAGAGCTCAACTTGGTTAGCTTAGTGAACATAAAAATATTCTAGACAAATTAAACAATAACTGTTAAATGCTTCTTCTTAAGAAAAATCAAAATCTTGAAAAACAGGTAAAAACCTTGACTAATGATCTATCTAGATTTACAAAAGGAAAACAAAACCTAGATTTACTTATAGGGTCCTAAAGAATGTCTAGTGAAAATTTTGGAATAGGATACAAAAGTGTGTCTAAACAAAACAGATACAAAAGTTACTTTGTTAGAGCAACTTCATCTTATTTGCCTACTGTCACATGCTTTTACTGCAATAAAACTGGTCATTTGATTCATTCATGTCCTATTAGAAAGGGATCCTCCAGAGTAAAAATGATTTGGGTACCTAAAATTTGATAAATTGTTCGGTAGGTATGCTTTAGGAATAAAGAGGACTCTAACAAATGGTGCATTGGCAGTGGATGTTCAAGGCACATGACAGGAGAAAAAGACCACTTTTCCAAGCTCACCCTGAAGAATGAGGGATATGTTAGATTTGGTGACAAGGGCAGAGCTCAAATTACTGGAAATGGAGTAATTGGTCATCAACAGTGCATTGAAAATGTAGCCTTAGTTGAAGGACTGAAATGCAATATTCTCATTGTAAGTCAACTCTGTGACACAGGCTTTAAGGTAACCTTCTTCACTACATAATGTGAAGTTGTTAATCTAAATGATCATACACAGTTCATAGCCCCTAGACATGAAAATGTATACATGGTAGATTTAGACTGCTTACAGTATAGAGGAAAATGTCTAGTTACCTTATATGAAAATAGCTGGTTATGGCACAGAAAGCTTGGACATGCAGGTATGCACTTAGTTTCTAAAATATCTAGAAAGAATCTTGTTAGAGGGCTTCCTAAACTAAATTTTTAAAAAGATCATCCCCACATAGCCTACTCTATAGGAAAACATACAAGAACTAGTTTCAAACCCAAAAATATTGTCACATCTGCAAGAATACTAGAACTATTACACTTAGACCTAGTTGGACCAATCACACCAATGAGTATAAGAGGAAAAACTTATGTATTTGCAATTGTGAATGACTACTCAAGATATACTTAGGTGTTCTTCCTCTCTCATAAAGATGAAACAGTTGACATATTTGAAAAATTCTGTAGAAAAGTGCAAAATGAGAAAGAACTTAATATCACTTCATTAAGAAGTGATCATGGAAAGGAATTTGAAAATTGTCTATTTGATGAATTCTGTTTTAAGTAAGGGATATTTCATTCACTTTCTGCTTCTAGAACCCCTCAACAAAATGGAGTTGTTGAAAGGAAAATTAAAACTCTAGAGGAAATGGGCAGAACCATGTAAATGAAAATAACCTCCCTAAGTACTTTTTAGCAGAAGTTGTAAATACAGCTTGCTATATTGTGAACAGAGTCACTATTAGAGCATTACTAAAGAAAATTCCTTATGAACTATGGAAAGGGAAGAAACTGAATATATCCCACTTTCAAGTTTATGGATGTAAATGCTACATTCTGAACAGTAAAGACAATCTAAAGAAATTTGATGCTAAAGTAGCAAAAAAAAATCTTTCTTGCTTACTCAGACAACAATAAGGCTTATAGGGTGTTCAACAGGAAAAACTTAATAGTTGAGGAATTAGTAAATGTTGTCTTTGATGAATGACACCCTACATTAGGAAGAAATGATCTAGCTGAAAATGAAATTAAAGACCTTTAGAAATCTAAACCTTGACATAAATAGATAAATTGAACCTAAGACCAATCGTCAAGATGTTGTGAGAAGTGAAAATGTAAAATCTAATAATCAAACACTAAATGAAGACATAACAGAATGAGAGCCTAATATGATAAAATTGCAATTGGATGAATCACATCATGATGATCTTCCTCTAGAATAGAGATTTCATAAAGGTCATCCTAGATAAGATATCTTAGGTGAACCATCTCAGAAAGTAATGACTACAAGTCAAATACAAAGATATCATCGAAATGTTGCTTTTGTATCACTATTAGAACCTAAAACTTATGAAGAAGCATAACATGATGAATCTTGGATCCTAGCTATGCAAGAAGAGCTTAACCAGTTTGAAAGAAACAAAGTATGGAGGCTAGTTCCCAAACCCAGAAATTGCTCAATCATAGGTACGAAATGGATGTTTAGGAACAAAATGGATGAACTTAGAAATGTAACCAGAAACAAAGCTAGGCTAATAGAACAAGGTTTCAATAAAAAAGAAGGAATAGACTTGGATGAAACATTTGCACAAGTAGCAAGATTAGAAGTAATCAGAATGTTGTGCGCTTATGCATATAGAAAATTTTCTGTTACAAAAAATTGATGTTAAAAGTGCATTTTTAAATGGATACATAGAATAGGAAGCTTATGTAGCTCAACCTCCAGGTTTTGAGGATCCTATGAATCCTACCTATGTATTTAAACTTGATAAAGCTCTCTATGGACTAAAACAAGCTCCTAGAGCATGGTATGGAATACTCATCAAATTTCTATAAGAAAATGGTTTCAGAAGAGGAAAAGTAGATACAACCCTATCCATAAATAATCACAGAAATGATATACTAATTGTACAAATTTATGTTGATGATATAATCTTTAGTGCTACTAATGAACATCTTTGCAAGAAATTTTCTAAGCTAATACAAGCTGAATTTGAAATTAGCCTGATGGGAGAGCTTACCGATATTCTTAGACTGCAAATCAAACAAACAAGTGATAGGATCTTTATAAATCAGTCAAAGTATATTAGAGACATGCTAAAGAAATTTAGAATGGGAGAATTAAAAAGCATAGGCACTCCAATGAACACCAACATTAAGCTAGACAAAGATGAGAAAGGTAAAGAAGTTGATCAAAGACTATATGGAGGTATGATTGGATCCCTTCTTTATTTAACTGTATCAAGACCTGACATTCACTTTAGTGTGTGCTTGTATGCTAGATTTCAATCATGTCCAAAAGAGTCACACATGACTGCTATAAAAAGGATTTTCAGATATCTTGCAGGCACAATTTCTATAGGACTATGGTATCCCAAAAGAGAAAACATAGATCTAATAGGATATAGTGACTCAGATTTTGCAGGTAGTCGACTAGATAGAAAAAGCACTTCTAGAACCTGTCAATTTCTTGGTCATGCATTAGTCTCCTGGCACAGTAAGAAGCAATCCTATGTTGCTCTATCTACTGCTGAAGATGAATATGTTGCAGTAGGTAGTTGTGTTGCTTAAATCTTCTGGATGAAGCAACAACTTGAGGATTATGGAATTAAAGTAACTAGTGTGCGTGTGATAATACAAGTGCTATTAATATGTCAAAAAATCTTATATAGCATTCTAGAATAAAACACATTAAGATTAGGCAAAAAATCTTATTTATTTTATCGAATAAGAAGAGAGCTAGGAATAATTAATTCATGAAACACTTAAACTTGTTCAAGTGCACAATCTCCTTAATTTTAATAATATCTTAAATGACCATGATGTTGTGATACTTAATTTAGTGCTTAAACATAGAAGTATTCCTGATTATTATTAGAATTGACCCTTGCATGGTGGAAATACAATGACAGGAATACATATGAAAAATTAGCTAGCCAACTGAAATAGTCGAAACAAAATTAGCTAGCTAAAATTCATGAGAACAAATTTAGCTACGCTAATTTCAAAAACTAGCAAGCTAATTTTAAGAAGCCCTAAGAATTAGAAGAGAAGAAGAAACCGTAAACTAAGTTTAGTAATCTAGAAATGACTTTCGTGTCCTTATTTAGCCTCACTATAGAAAACTTAAAATAGTGGGACAATTTCGAAATTCCCAATCTCTTTTCAAGTGGGAACAAAATTCTTTCCTATTAAAGAACCGTCCCTAACTCTAAATGACATAACTCTCCTTTCTCACAATCAACCTATATTTTTGTCCTTTTAAGGCTTCAGAAAGAATCTGTGAATTTTATTAGAATACAAAAATCCATTCATCCAAAACTTTCTCTCAATCCAGAAACATGGTTAGAATAAAAAAGCATGCTATGAACGGAAAAGGAAAAATGCACTACTCAAGTCCTTCAGAGTTGTCTGAGTTTGACATTCCTTTGGAATGTCTCAAGAGACCTAACAAAGGCATCTTCATTTCTGAATCTACAGAGCCATCCACCAAAAAGGCCAAAGCATCTGACTAGCATGCAACTATGAGAACGATATTTACACCCAGGTACATATTCTAGAATGCCTTTGAAGGGCTTGAGTTTGAGTTAATGGAATTATTTTAGGCTTAGGGATGGGAAAGTTTAGTTAGAATGAAGAGAGAGCATTATCCAAAACTTGTTCAAGAGTTCTATCAAACCCTAACCCCTGCTGAAAATGAAGAAAAATTTAAAGTTAGCTTGAAAGGAAACTGGTATTTTGCGTCAGTTCAAACACTGAGTGAAGCCTTAGGGGTAGCAAATTAGGGGAGCAAAGTAGGGTCCTTTAAAGATGTGAGTAGTGTAAAGGGATACAATGAAGTTGATTTTAGAGAGTCATTGTTCCTTGACCTTCACCTTGAGTCTGGAAAACTAAGTATGATCCACTTTCCTCAGCAAATCAAAATTCTTCATGCAATCATCAAATACTTCTTATACCTAAGAATATGAAGCCATTCATACTTTAATAAATTGGATTGGTGCATTCTTTGGCACCTAATTCAGAAGAAGCCTTTGAGCCTAGCCTTTCTTAATTTCAAATCTTTTCTCAAAAGCTCCATACTAAGGAGCTTGCCATATGGGATGTTCCTTACTCCCATTTAAAAAATTAGGAGTGGACTTACAAAATCAAAGAGTAGGGACTCAATTATTAGTAATCAAAGAAACATAAATTCTAAAAGAGGGAGAGCTATAGAAAATGATTAAGAAAAATGGAGAAAAAGAAGAGAAAGAGAAGGCATATTCTGCAAGCGAAAGTGAAAAAGGGAAAGAGAAACTAGAAGAAACCATGATTGATTAAAATTTAGAAATGATAAAAAAAAAATATTCAAAATGCACCTACTATGGTGATGGAATGCTTGGAGATAGCCATGAGGTTATAGACAGAGGCATTAAAAATTAAAAATCAGAAAAATGAGGATCTCTTGGTGCAAATGAAAAAGATTAAAGAAAAGGTTGATCAATTGCTTAAAGAGAAAATCAATCAAGCACCACAAGAGCAAGAACAAAAGGATACCTATGCTTCAGATGAGGATGAAATCCAAGGTGAATCCACAAGTAAAAGAGAACTTGAGCAGACTTTTGAGAAAGTAACAGTTTCATCAGGAAACTTGAACCTACAATAGTGACCATTGCTCAAACCTCAAAGAAAGTCAAACCACCAAAAACATCAGTGCCTACTGTTCTACTCCAGAGAAGTACAAGACATGGCTTAAGAACCACATCTGTCAAACATGGAGGCTCTGGGAGTGCAGCAAAGCCTTTTCATCTATGAAGTTTTTTTTTCTAGAATTGCAAATTTTAAGTATTAAAATGTGCACTTTATGAGTTCTTACCCCTGATCCTTTTTTATGGTTGAACAAAAAGGGAAAAATAATAGGAGAAAAATTAAGAAAAGGATATGTTGTTAGTACTAGGATAAATGCTTAAAACATTTTGGCTTTATGCCTAATATTAGTATTTTCTTTTTTAGTGTAATTGTCTATGAATTTATGGATTGATATTTCTGAAATTGATACTACTGATTGATCTGCGAAAAATTTTTGTTGCTGCTAAACTACATTGTAATCTTTTCTTAAAAGTCTGCATATTTCTGATCTTGCTAGTTCCCAATCTCTTTTGACTAATGACAAAAAAGGGGAGAAGAAGATATGCTATACTGAAAAATATCATTAGGAATATAAATAGGAAGCCTATTATGTCAAACAAACACCTTATTTAGTTATGATGAGTGCTAAAGAATTTGTGAAAAGATTTATAATCTTTTGAAAGGTGTAAATATATATGATTTGAGTTTATGCTGATTGATAATTCTCATGAGATATTTATTATGACTTGTGATAAATGAATTTAGCGACAAAATAGGATAAGAGCAAAAAATGTGTTTCAGGGGATTTAAATTACCTGGCACAAACTCAGGGACAATATTCTTGTAATGAGCATTTTTATCTTTTCACTCTTTATATGTATATACTTATACTATAAATGCTATAGATTTATCCTTATGAGCATTGAGTTTTGTCATCATAAAAAAGGGGAAGATTGTTGACCCCATAAGGAGAAAACCTATTTTGATGATAATAAAACTTAATGGAATATGCTAACAAAATCTTAAGTATTTCATATCATAAGGAAAAAGCATATCAAGAGAAGATGAAGATAAGGAAACATCACAAAGAACAAAGAAAGACAAGATGAAGACACGATAAACTAGGCAAAAATAATGTAAGAAGAGTGAGAATTTGATTTGCCAATGATTTCTCATTCACTAAAAAGTTTTTTAAACAATTTTCAAAATATATTTTGAAGTTAAGAAAAATCGAGTTCAAAGTGAGCTAAAATTAGATACCTAATTTTGACTCAAGGGTTAAAATTAGCTAATTACTTTTAGAATAACTCTTCTATATACTGAAAATAAAATGAAATTAGCATGCTAGTTTTCAAAATTAGCTAACTACTTTCTGGATGAAAATAATTTTAGCAAGCTAATTTTGAACTAAGATTTATAGATGACTGACAACACTCTGACTGTGCAGACTATTGCACAGTCTACAGAAGTGCAACAACTAGTTTTCTAGCCGTTGGTTGTCCTTTTGTGCCAAAAATTTAAGAGCTTAAACTTACCTATATAAGCATGCGTTTACTTCATTTTTTTTGGTAATCAAAGTGAGACATTTATTGAGGAATTCTTAAGAAAAAATTTTAATATTTTTCATTAACTTTCATTGAGAGCTTCATTGTCAAATCTTCTGTCTCTCCTTATAGCATTCATTTGTAATTGATTGGAAAAGAGTGATTACTTCTAAAAATTCCAATTCAATATTAATTGTATTCTAGTGAGAGTACATCACTTGGAAGAGGTCATTAAGCACCTTGTAAGCTTAAGGAAGTTTGAAGGGACATCAAACTTGTAAAGGTTCACTAAGCACCTGGAAAGCTTGGAGGATTATAAACGGTTTATCTCTTACCTAGTAAAAGAGATTGATAATATAGTGGAGATCTCAAGAGGAAGCTTTAGAAGAGTGGACGTAGGCCGTTTTGCCGAACCACTATGAATTTCAGTGTTTGAATTTTCTCTTCCTTAATCTTTTATGATTGACTGTATATTAATGAGTTTTGAAATTATTGGATGATATGTTTTGGTGTTTAGCTTATGGCCTTTGAGAATTCATTAAAGTAGTTATCAAAATTAGCAAACTTGGGCACTTAGCTAATTTCAACGTGATCAGTAACGTGAACAGTAATCTATTCATAGGTAAAAATTAGCTAACTAATTTTACTATATGCAATATTGAAATAATGTAAGCTATTTGTATTTGTTTGTTAGAGAGCATATTAAAAGTACTCAGCCTCAATCTTTTATAGAAGTTTAGAGCAATAACTTAAAAAATTGTGAAAAAATAAAAAAGTGACTAATTAACCCTCTTTTGTTCATTTACACTTAGGACAACAACTATGTTGTCTTCCCTTGTTTAACTAGTTCAACCCATGACAATATCTCCTTATCTTCCTTTTGCAATTCTTTGATCTGTTGCAGAAAATAGGGATGCAACATTAGTTATACTATTATTGTCCCATCCCTCTTCAATGCTAATTGAGCATTCATGGCTCTTAATGAATTTAACATTTTTCTACTTGTTGACCCCATAAGGAGAAGACTTGTTTTGATGATAACAAAAATTAGATGTACTAACAAACTTTCAAGCATTTTAGATCACATATTGAAAGCAAATCAAAAGAAAAAGGAAAGAGCATATCAAGAAGAACAAAGCAAGACAAAGTGAAGACATTCAATCATAGGTAGAGCAATGCAAGAGAAGTGTGATATAGAATTGACAACGAATTCTCAAAATGCATAAAAAAATATTTTTTTGAGTAGGTTTTCAAAAAGTCAAGAAAAATCGAGTTTGAAAATTACTAAAATTAGATACCTAATTTTAGCTCAAAGGGTTAAAATTAGCTAACTAATTTTAGAATAAGTCTTTTTAAGTCTTGACAAATAAATAAAATTAGCAAACCACTTTTGAAATTAGTATGCCATGTTTTCAAAATTAGCTAACTACTTTCTACTTAAAAATATTTTTAGTCAGCTAATTTTTTGACCGAGTCTGAGAGAACTCTGGCAGCATAGACTCCAAAGTTGCAATGGCTAGAAAACTAGCCATTGATTGTCCTTTTGCGCTGAAACTTTCAGAGCTTTAACCCACCTATATAAGCATGCATTTACTTCATTTTTAATGTAAGAAAGTAAGACATTCTTAAGCATTAAAAGAACATTAATTTCATAGATTTCACAAAACCTTTGAGCTTCATTGGCAAATCTTCTCTCTCTTTTTATAATGTTTAATTATAATTGTTGAAAGAGAGTGATTTCTTCTGAAAACTTCAATTCAACTTTAAGAGTATTCGAGTGAGAGTACATCACTTGGAAGAGGTTTTTAAAGCACCTTGAAAGCTTAAGGAAGTTTGAGGGTACATCAAACTTGTAAAGGTTCACTAAGCACCTGTAAAGCTTAGAGTAATATAATTAGTTTATGTCTTACCTAGTAAAAGATATCAGTAGTAGATTGAATGTTACGGACGGACTTTAGGGCCTAGCATTTTAGGTACCTAAAATGAGGTAATTAACAAGAAAGTGATTAAATGAGGGAAGGAATGGAATTAAGAAGTGAAAACTAGGATAGAAATGGAAAAAGGGAAAGAAGTGAAGTAAAAGAAATGCAAAATTTAAACCAATGGGAAATATTAAGTGAGAAACATAAGGGAATTAGGAGATATGAATTTGGAGAAGTAAAATGAAATAAAAATAAATAAAAGAATAATAAAATAGAAAATGAAATTGGAAAATAAAAGAAAGTAGAAAAAGAAAAGAAATAGAAATAAAAGAGAAAAGAAAAGGAAAGATAAAAGAA
>CAOGCB010284232.1:0-13764 GCA_948266635.1 Cnidoscolus chayamansa
ATATGTGTTCGAATTTAGATCGAAATATAAATTTTGAGTTTAGTAATATATTTTTAAATGTACTAATAAAAATATATTTTAAATTAAATTTACTTTATTTTAGTTGTAAATTTTAAAATAATTGGATTATTTCTAACAACATTTTTGTTTATCAAGCTGAAGTCCAAGTGCGGCTTACATAAGATTTTGCATTTGGCATTAACATTTATGGAAAACTACAAAATTGTCAGAACAACATCTTGTAGTTAACTAAATGTAGTTTGTAATTAGATGGCCTGTTTACTGTTAGAGGTGGGTCTGTGTAATTTCCTAGTAGAATTTGCTCTGAAACGTATCGGTTTGCTGCTTCTGTATAATGGTTTCCATCCCAGTTCACATATTCAGCAGTAATGTTGCAAGGGTTTGCAGTCACTCTGCTACCGTTCAAATTCTTTGTTTCACCACAAGCAATCCTGCTGTCAAAATTTAATGGCGGACCACCATATCCACAGCACGCTGCTAATGGCTGTTTAAACCCTGAAAAGCCATTGTCTGTAAGATTTTGCAGTTGTGCATATGCAAACGACCAGTGGATTTAACTTACCATACTGAGAAAAATTTGAAATGAGGTTCCACTTTATTGAGAAAATGTCCACGTAAGTGACGTTAGCATCAGGAAATTTTGCTCGAAACTCTGTACAAAGATCGTGTAATTGTTTGTTGAAAGCATTTGCTACTCGGTTGTGTGAGTTGACACATCCAATCTGGTCTAGCTGTGATGCTTTTTTCCCAAATGTTGCAATGATTCTGGGTAAGCAGCCAAGTGGTCCTGTACTGTGAATCCAGAAATTCCTGGCACCCTCGTTATATATTCTCTGCAGAGTTTTTCCAGGAAAAGAAAATTTTTAGAGAAATGTTTAAAGCTGTTTTTGCTAAACAGTGTTTTTGAAATTGCTAAAAGAATGCAAACCTGAATTCCAGTCTCAAACTCTGACAGTATTTTGGGAATATAATCAAGCATTTGGTGCTCTGATTGCGAGTACAATGCACCATCGATATCATTCTGACCCATATCAAACATGTAAAGTCCTTGCTTGAAGTAATGCTCCAGAGGGAGATACTTCTCCAGGTTCTCATCTAAATCGAAATTCAAGTCATCAAACACGCATAAACAGGCTCCATTTTCCAACTAAAATAATGAATTGAAGGCATTGCTTGCAGCTGAGTAGCTAACTAATACCTTTAGCTAGTAATTCAAGAACCCGAGCCTTGAATCTGATAAACTGAGCCACCTGAATTCCAAATGAAAACGGACTTCTTGAATATGAATTTGCTGGAAGTATAGTTGACCCTCCAGTTGCAAAATTACACCCTGTTTGGAAGTTAGGATCACCTACAGAATCCAGATATGGACTCAGAAATGGATGTTCCATCGCTTCCACTGCAAAACCCAAAAACAAATTAATAGATGCAAATTAAATACGTACCAAGTGAAGACAAATTGAGAAACATTACTCAGAAAATCGATAATCAAGCGGCCGTCACAAAACCGCCCAGCCGGCTCCTGGAAATAGGTTTGTCCATTAGGAGGTCCAACTGGAAAAGCCACGCCGGCAACCAGACCACCAGTATCTGAATTTGAATCACCGAAGTTAAAAACCGCAGGATAGCTAAAACTGGAGGGACTAACAACCAGCGCAAATGAGACGATTAAAGCTAGTATCTGCAGAGTATGGATGTGACGAGCCATGGTTAACTGAAGGAAAACTGTATCTAGCTTAAGGATCCAGGACCAGAGAAAGATCATCTAAAGTAGAAATTTTCCTGAAGTGGCTGTGAAGCGAAGACAAAGTTGTCGTAAGGGATGCTTATGGCTTGCAAGTTGAATAAGCAGTAATAAAAGAAAAGGTGGATGACTCGTATCTTGGCTTGTCCTTAGTTCAGCAAGAAAAACATGTAGATGCATGTAATCAAGTACCAAGAAATCATGCCATAGAGACAGGGAGATGCGTTTACGTTAGACCTTGGAAGGTAGTAATCAACCTGCTGAAATCAGGTCATAGTATTTGCTCACCACTCTCTGCGCAAGAGCTGAGGCTTCAGGGTTGAATTTTATGGCACTCCAGTGGCTAGTTACGTTGGAATTAGGTGGATGGTGACCTTCACGCCATCCTTTGAAAATGTAACAAAATGGGTAAGTAAATAAAACGAACTAAGATCATAATTTGGTATCAGACAAATAAACTGTCAGGATTGATTTAGTTGGCTTACCTAGATATAATAAATTCATAAACTACAAACTCATGCTCTCTACCCAAAAGAAAACAAACTGGTGAACAATAACCCATGTTTCCATTAATGATTGTAACTATTGAGTGTTTCATATTCATTTACATATCATATTTATCATCTAAGAGTACAAACAAATAAGTTTGATGTGAATTTCAAGCTAAATTTCAACGAGTCGCTCAAAGTAGACCGGAATCAACAAACGAGCATTTAACCCATTCGTTAATAAAAGAAATATATCCTATCATTTTGTTGAACTGAGATGCGAGGACTCTTAAAGTGAAGGTAAAATTACCTTTTGGATCAAGTTAATAAAAGAAATCAGCCCAAAATTAATAGCTAGTTGGACATCAAGCCCAACTCAACCCGGTCCACAAAAACACAACGGGTCCTTTTTATTCGAACATAAACCCCTCTCTATCTCTCTCTAAAACCCCCACTGAATCTCTCGTTTCCGCCTCTCTCCGGACATTCTCAATTTTTCAGTAGCGTTTCCTTTTTCCACTATGGCTTCAGCGGCTCTCAGAAACCCTAACTCCAAACGCCTTTTCCCATTCTCTTCCCCAATCTACTGGTGCTGTCGAGGATCCGCCTCCACTCACTTCGCAATCTCCGGTTCGTTCTCTGGACATGATACTACTTCTACTGTTCCATGGTGGAGATCCATGGCTACCTTCACTCGGACGTAAGCCCAAGGCCTAACTTTCAATTTATTTTTTTATTTCTAGTTATTTATCAAGTTACCTATGAACTTAATGGTTGGTGATTTGTAATTGGACAAAGAAAATATCTCATTTTTTGCTGAAGTGGTTCAGTATCTTTTACCATCAAAATCGTTTTTGCTAATAAATGTACTTATCCTAATAGTCTTGTGTAGAATTTGAACTTTTTCTTTGAGCTTGCAAAAGTTTTCGATTTGTATATCATGATCACGACTGGTTCCTTCTCCTCCTATCTTTAGTTATTAGGTTGATTATCAGTCGGCGACTGGTTGATCTTCATAATGTCTATATTGCTTGAAATATGCTTTAATTTTCGTTGATAGATCAGCTTTCATATTTGTCAAGGCAACTAAAAAAATTGAGGGTGGAAAGTAATGAGAGGAAGGGATGGCAACTTTTCCTTTTTAACATTGCGGGGGAAAATGTTACATGCATGTTTTTCTTCAAGTAGATTCTTGGCAGTGATACTTTTGTGTTTACACTTTACAGTAAACCTCATGTCAATGTGGGAACAATTGGACATGTTGATCATGGGAAGACGACCCTTACTGCTGCAATAACAAAGGTTTGTCTTGTGATGCATTCTTTGCTTGCGTATTATATAATTTCATCTTCCCTGACTTTATCACTGTATTCCGGGAACATATAGGTTTCAGATTACATTGACGAAGTGGGTTTAGTATGTTGGGAACTTTCATTTATCTAAAACCTTAAATATTTATGTTTCTAGGTTCTAGCAGAAGAAGGTAAAGCCAAGGCTGTGGCCTTTGATGAAATTGACAAGGCCCCTGAAGAAAAAAAGAGAGGAATAACAATTGCAACGGTTGGAACATCATTCGCATTTTTTCGTGAATATTGTTTTATCTGTGCCAGAAAATATATGATTTCATGCCCACTTGCCTCTTTTCCTCC
This sequence comes from Cnidoscolus chayamansa, assembly GCA_948266635.1. Taxonomy (NCBI): domain Eukaryota; kingdom Viridiplantae; phylum Streptophyta; class Magnoliopsida; order Malpighiales; family Euphorbiaceae; genus Cnidoscolus; species Cnidoscolus chayamansa. The sequence goes on from CAOGCB010284232.1 coordinate 3,903, forward strand.
ATTACACAAATTCAGTCGCTTTGAATATTGCAGGCTCATGTGGAGTATGAAACTGCCAAGCGTCACTATGCTCATGTTGACTGCCCTGGACATGCGGATTATGTGAAAGTAAGTTGTTAGTTTAACTGCCAGAGGCTAAATATATTGAGTTTTTGTTGAATTTGACTTCATATCATGTCAAGCCTAATTTGAACTACTGTATAGATTATAGAAGGAATAAGCTGGATGTTCTAGGTAGGGCTGTCAATTCGTATTGACATGTCATAAATATGTCGCATCAATACACACTTATAACATCAAAATGGCTAATACAAATACAACATGTTTAATTAGGTGTATTTAAATGCTCAACTCTAACATAGATGTATTTATTAAACAAGTTACACGACACGGCCTATATAACTTATTTAAATAAATGAGTCATTATAGTATCATGTGACACCACCCATTTGACCTACTTAAATAAATGAGTCATTATAATTTCTTATAAGACAACCCGTTTAACATGTTAAGATAAATTAAAATTAAATAACACCATTTAAATATATTATTACCATCCATATAAATATGGTCCAATTCTCAATATTCAAACATCAACCAAATTTACATATCTTTATATGAAAAATGGATGGATAGATGATTTTAGATTTTTAGTAATAGGTGTTTAAGATTAAAAGTTATTGTAAAATTTATTTTTTTTATTTATTTTAATGTGTAGAAGTTTATAATTACTTATTTAAATGAAATTTAATTACTGTTGAATCCCACATTGATTTTCAATATGGGTTGTGTGCCCCTTATAAGACTTTAGGTGCCCCTTATCTTGAGCAAGCTTAATTTTAGGAGTGGAGTTAGGCCCGACCTATTTTTTTAACGTCATATCAGAGCCTCTCATTCAATGTTGAGCCTGCCGTTTGTGTTTCATGTTGCAGTTGGTTTGGGTGTGAGGGGGTACGTTGATCCCATATTGATTTGGAATATGGATTGTGTGCCCCTTATAAGGCCTTAGGCACCCTTCCCCACTTGAGTTAGCTTTTAAGGTGGAGTTAGGCCCAATTTATTTTCTTAACAATTATCAATTAAATGATTTATCTAATAAATTTAAATTGTTTAAAATAAATGGATCATAACGAGTCTACATGGCTTAATATAAAATAAGTTAATTATTAACCTACTTAAATAAATGAAAAGTTGCGGGTGTAATAAGGTTAAACAAGTCAACCTGATTAGACCTTTAATTTTAGTGTCATAAATGAGTTGATCCATTTATGAACCGAGTCTGTTTAATACAAATACAAATCCGTTTAATTACGTGTCGAGTCGTGTCGTGTAAATAGCTCGTGTAAAAAATTGACATCTCTAATTGGGCATGTATAGCTTGAATGGGCACCTTCATGTTCTGTTTTTAAGTAACTTTTATCTTCAATCATCTGCTTGGATTGCATTTGTAGGCATGTGTATATACCTAGCCTGGATTTAAGTCATGCACTTGAATGACAGTAATTTTTGCTTAGTATCTATTCCTCACAGCATGTTAAGCGAATAACTGCATTTAGTTTTACTTCTTTTGAACAGAGTCATGGACTCATTCTGTGACCTAATGGTTTTAATTTATGTTCAGAACATGATTACTGGAGCTGCCCAGATGGATGGTGGAATTCTGGTTGTATCTGCTCCTGATGGACCCATGCCACAGACAAAGGAGCATATTCTGCTTGCTCGTCAGGTGAACATCATACTGTTAGAGACCTGTGAAGCATATTTAGATTATTTATTTTTCTCTTGCCTGTTAGCCAGTTTGTTAACCTAATGGATTTTTTTTAAAAATGAATTGGACAGGTTGGTGTGCCATCACTTGTGTGTTTCCTGAATAAAGTTGATGCTGTGGATGATCCAGAGTTATTAGAACTCGTGGAAATGGAGCTTCGTGGTGGGTAATCTTTTGAGATCATTGTTTCAATTGACTGCGATTTCTTTCTTCTAGATTTTTTTTTCAATGATTTGTTCACTCAATAATTTGGCAGAACTGCTTAGTTTCTACAAGTTTCCTGGAGATGAAATCCCTATCATTCGAGGATCAGCATTGTCTGCTTTACAAGGAACAAATGAAGAAATTGGGAAAAATGCAATCTTAAAATTGATGGATGCTGTGGATGAATACATTCCTGACCCTGTTAGGCAACTTGACAAGCCTTTCTTAATGCCAATAGAAGATGTGTTCTCAATTCAGGTAACATGGCACCCGCTTTGTCCTTGCATTTTTCATTTGTAATTCTTACCATAATTATGAATTTTAAAATCTTTTTCACAGGATGCCTTTTTTCGAGTAATGCAATTGATTGTAAACCTGATTATGAATCTATTCTGTCATTTTCTTGCCAAAAGCAAAAAGACAAAAAAAAATCATTTTAGTTGTACACAAGAACAATTTGGTCTTTTGGAGTTAAATGTCTGCTGAGCTTCACTTTATTTTATTTTTTTTTTTCAAGGGACGTGGAACTGTTGCAACTGGACGTGTTGAACAAGGGACCATTAAAGTCGGTGAAGAAGTTGAGATTTTGGGGTTAATGCAGGTACATTTTAAAGTATTTTTTTTTTCTTGTGTCCTTTCTCATCCTTGAGCAGATGATCTACTCTATTATTCAATTTAATGTCAACCTTTCTTTTTCAGTTTTGTGGTGCTTTCAGTTTCGATTAGTTTTTATGTTTGCTTAAAGTTTCTCTTGAAATATTTTGTTGTAATATTGAGATGTCTTCTGTAGGGTGCTCCTCCCAAAACAACAGTGACAGGTGTTGAGATGTTTAAGAAAATCTTGGATCAAGGACAAGTAAGTCAACTGTTGTAAGATATCTGGGGATTATTCAGGCTGTTTACAGTTACTACTATAACCATTCGTGAGTTTATATTTTCTTTGTTTTTCTAGGCTGGTGACAATGTGGGTCTTCTCCTACGTGGTCTAAAGCGAGAAGATGTGCAGAGAGGACAGGTAAGCCGCAACAATTGAGGGACAGAGTTGCTGTTTTGGAAGTTGGTGATTCATTTGATAAAAAATTTGAATTGCATGTTACTGCTGGTAGTGTGACCTGAATGATTTTCCTGTGCGCTGAGAAAAAAAGATGTTCTCTGATTCTTGTGATTTTCATTTAAATATGAAAAGTGCTTAATTTTGATGGAAGATAACGGGAAGCAAATTTTGTTTAGTTAAGCATTACTTTGAAAATATTGATCTACACATGAAGGATAATTGTGATGCTTCATTATTGGATTTATGATGAAAACTTTGTGCCTGCCATTTTGGCTAATGACCTAATGATGAGTGCTTGTGTCATGGTGCGAGAGGTTGAGGGGTTTTATCCCTAACACCCCTGTCCCGTTTTAAATTTAAAATAATTATATGACTAAAAGAAATTAAAGAAATCATTTTATTTTATTTTTTATTGGTTTAGGTGATTGCCAAACCTGGAACTGTGAAAACATACAGGAAGTTTGAGGCAGAGATATATGTCCTCACGAAGGATGAAGGTGGACGTCATACTGCTTTCTTTTCCAACTACAGGCCACAGTTTTACATGAGGACTGCAGATATCACTGGCAAAGTGGAGTTGCCTGAAAATGTTAAGATGGTTATGCCTGGTGACAATGTAACTGCAACTTTTGAGCTGATCTCAGCTGTTCCCCTTGAAGCAGGTGAGTTTGGCTGGACATCCTTTATCGCCTTTTTTGTTTGGTTGGGTTGGGAAGAGGGAAGTGAATTTTTTTTTTTTAATTTTTTAAAACTTTTGTCTTTTATTCTACGTCAAAAGCTTGAAAAATATGATTATTTTTATAGTTGCTAGTAGATGAAGTCTATGGCCTGTAGATATGTTGCTCTGCGCTAATACGTTTGCCTGTTATTGGGTTAACAGGACAAAGATTTGCCTTGAGGGAGGGAGGTAGAACGGTTGGGGCAGGTGTGGTCTCAAAAGTAATTAGTTGAGTTGTTTTGAAGCCGGATCTTTTATGCATTTTGCTCTATTATTCGTTAAAAAGAGCTCTAGGTGAGAAGACGTGATTGTTTTTTATGGGAAAAAGAAAATGCCATGTGATAATTTTTTACATAGTCTGCACTTGAAGCAATGTTTAATTCTAGGCGTTACTAGAGAATGGAGATTGTCAGTGATAGCCAACGAGTTAAGTTGAAAGAACGGTCTTCTAATCCCTCATTCATAGCATACTATTTATCAACATACCTTGATCTTTTTTTTTTTCCCCGCAGGTTTCTGTGGGTTCTCTTCAAATAAAATGCTCCTTTCAAATTGTATTACTATTGAACTATATGCAATGCCACTAATCATTTGTATTTGAATGACTTGTCAAAATTTTCATGGTTGAGGTATTGGGGCTGAGGATTCAAATGACCAGCTGAAATGCTGGATGAAAGAGTGTTATTAATGTCGTTAATTTAGAATAAACTTAGTTTCCCTTGTGCTGTGGCATTTGTGAAATTAGCTAGTCGCTTTTTCAAGTGTTGATATTTGATTAAATTATTGTTAAAAGTGTTGCTTTATTTGATATGGAATGCATATCGTTAAATTTAATGTTTAAATTTTTATGTATATTAATTTAATTTGATAACTATTAAGTGAAATTTCCATTGCTAAACTTTTTTATATATAAATCTATTAATGTATAATAAATAAACATGTCTATAAGATATAATAATTAAATGATAATTGCACTTAGTTAAGAAAGTGCTAACTTACCAAAGCTTGTATAAACAAGTTGCTTCCCCTTACAAGTAGAATGTTCTATCGTCCATCAAGTTATTAAAGCCAAACTAAGTTTCCATTACGATAATATTCTACACATATTAAGAAGTTTTCTTTATTCTAATTATCATTACCAAATAAGGCTATTATCTTCGATAATGGAATCTTGTAGAAGAATCTAGATGTTTTGACTTAGTGAGGTTGGATTGTGTCATTTAGGATCATACCGTGATTCCTTGATTGCGATAATTGAAGGATTAGGATGCTAAGAGGGTTTGATGGTGAGATTGTGGAGTGAAAAAGAAAACATGTAATTAAGTTGAATACAGAGTTAAAAGCAGATTTAATTCACATTGATTATTTTATAAATATAAATTTAATTTAAAATTTTAAATTATTATTTTAAAATATTTAAAGAAAAAGAGTATGATTTCAATATTTATTGGTTGTATGTGATTTATAAATGTTTATATAATAAAGTGCAACTTAAAGAGATTTAAAGTAATTTTATTATATATTTTTATTATTTATAATTATAAATTAATATTATATACACTAATTTTTAAATATAAATATAGAATTGACAAATTATTTAATAATATCCAGCTTAAACTTGAATAATAAATTATTTTATTAATAATAAAATAAAAATATATATAATTATTTTAAATTGAAAATAGATTAATTTATATATTTTTAGTAATAAATCTGGCGACTAGCTAGTCATTTACCATATAAAACTAGAAGCTGCTTTGACTAGCATCAACTGACAACGTTAACCAAAACGGACAAGTCAAATTACGGAAACAACCTTCCCGGTTGATCTGGCTGGTCGGTTACAACCACATACATCACCTCCAGGTTACAATAATTGTCTCCTTCTATATAATTAAACCCCACCATTATATCACCTTTACCTCATAATTTCCCATCATCACTTGCGATCATCGTCTTCTGCTTTTTGCTCCTCGAAACCCTAGAAAACCAAATTAATAATTCTTTTTAACGATACTGAATTCAATTTCGATTCCCTCTCCAATCCCCTAGATTTTCGATCCCTTCCCTCTCTGATTCTTTGCTCAATTACGCTAATTTTGTCCAATCAGGGGGGCATGGGAAGGATTCTCAGAGAAATTACCAAGCCCTCTTCTTCTTCCTCTTCATCGGCGTCTAATTCGACGACCACTTCCACGTCGATCACGGATACTGTGAATGGATCCCACCAGTTCAAGATCACGGGTTACTCGTTGTCCAAAGGATTGGGGATCGGGAAATATATTGCGTCGGATACGTTTAATGTAGGTGGTTACTCTTGGGCGATTTATTTCTATCCAGATGGGAAGAGCGTCGAGGATAATGCGACTTACGTTTCTCTGTTTATAGCGTTGGCGAGCGAGGGGACCGATGTAAGAGCGCTCTTTGAGTTGACGCTTTTGGATCAGAGTGGGAAGGAGAGGCATAAGGTTCATAGCCATTTTGGGCGGACGCTTGAGAGTGGGCCTTACTCTCTCAAATATCGTGGCAGCATGTGGTGAGATATCATGTTATTTCCTTCATTTTTTATTTTTTTATTTTTATAATTCACATTAGTTGTTTTGTGCTGATTTATTGTTGGAGTTGACACGGTTTATTTTGATTTGGCGGTTTCGTGGGATTCAGTGTTTGTGATGAGATTTTTGAGATGAGTCGTAATTAGACAGTATCTTTTTATATATTTTATTTAGAAGAATAGCTTGGTATAGTGATGAAATAGGTGGTGGAATCTGAGCTTTTGGTATCTTAAGAAAATGTTACCTGGGTTAATCTTGGTACGCAAAATTTTAAGTTTTGGATTCTGCTCTGTATCTCAGGGTCTGGGAATTGAATACGCGATTAACTAGCCAATATTTTTTTATTGCATATAATATATATTTCCAAGCAAGTGTCTCAAAAGTTGACATAGTGGTAACATAACGCTGTTCTTAGCGTTGTGTGGTATTGCAGTATCTTCCCAATGTGCCACTGTTAACAGAATATTTTTCATTTATCAAGTATTTCTGCTGTTGAATATTGATGGCCATTGCACATGGATTAATTGTTTTGCAGCAAGGATAGATTTGTTCTTTGCAACATATTATTCTGCATCCAAGTAAATCGTAGTTTTTTGAATAAACTGAAATATTTGTTATTACTAAATCTGCAGGGGTTACAAAAGGTTTTTCAAAAGAACTCTTCTGGAGTCATCAGACTACCTCAAAGAGGATTGTCTTCAAGTTCACTGTAGTGTAGGGGTTGTTAAGTCACGGACAGAGGGTCCTAAGACTTACTCTATAGCTGTACCATCTTCTAACCTTGGACACCATTTTGGACAACTATTGGAAAGTGGAAAGGGAACTGATGTAAATTTTGAAGTTGATGGAGAAATTTTTGCTGCACACAAATTGGTACTCGCTGCTCGATCGCCTGTTTTCAGGGCTCAACTTTTTGGTCCAATGAAGGATCAAAACACCCAGTTAATAAAAGTTGAAGACATGGAGGCGCCAGTTTTTAAGGTTGTATATTTTAACATAGTTCAATTGCCTTTTATTACCTCTTCTTGTTTTTGCTACTTCTATTATTCTGATCTATTACTTGTTTTGTGCACAAGTGACTCAAATATTCTCAAACTTCTTTATACTTTAAAGCTTCAAAAAATATTGTCTCTTGCATTGAAGTTTTCTTGTGCGATGCTTAATGTCTTTTTATTTTATTTCTTTCTAACTGCATTTACTTTAGATGTTCTCAAAGAATCTTCACTCCTTGTACTGTGTCCGATGGATATAGGACAAATATGATATTTAACAATTCTTCAAATTTAGTTTTACTGAGTGGTCAATTCAATCCAACTTTAGCAATCCTAGATGATAGCCATATATCTTCATTGATTTAATCCTTTCCGGTTCTTTTCACCTTTCAGGCTTTACTTCATTTTATATATTGGGATTCACTGCCTGACCTGGAAGAGCTTACTGGTTTGAACTCAAAGTGGGCCTCAACTTTGATGTCTCAGCATCTGCTAGCAGCTGCCGATAGGTATGGTTTGGACAGGCTCAGATTGCTTTGTGAGGCCAATCTCTGTGAGGATGTTGCTATAAACACAGTGGCAACTACACTAGCCTTGGCGGAGCAGCACCATTGTTTCCAGTTGAAGGCTGTGTGTCTTAAATTTGTAGCAATGCCAGAAAATCTGAGAGGTACGTCTCTTCTTTAAAATACTTAACACATTAGTATTGCATATTGATTAAACAGCGAATATGAATTTGATGTCTGATTTTACATGTTAATTTGCATTTGGTTCTTTTTTTCTCTGTAGGATTACTTAATTTTTTTAATACATCAGATTCTATGTCATTTTTCTTTTATTTTTATTTTTAAAAATTTTGACAAGAATGCCTTCTTATAGGATATGAGTTTCTGTTTTTGGCTTGGTTTTGCTTTATGACGACAACGATAATAATAACAACAGCAATAATAATAATAACAGTAACAAGTGTAAAATTACTATTTGGTTTGTAGGGTTTGTGATTATTCCAAAATAAAGGGCGAAATAGTAGTAACAATCTTTTCAAGAAGTCTATTGTCTCTTTGTACAATTCTTATTTGTCATGTGAATAAACATTGTGCTACTTTTTTGGTCTGTGGATGATGGATCAATATGATAGGATCAATCTCTCTCTCTCTGCCCTCTTTCTTTTCACGTAGGTAGAAACAAAAAAAAAATGAAGAGTTGTGCTTCGTTAATTATGTTGCTTTAATGGAGTTCCCGTTGGTTGAGTCTTTTTATGTGAGGTCTTCATGTTCCTTATTGCCCTCTGTTTGGAGTAAACCAATTGCAAGGAAATAATTCAATTGAATTCTTATGTAATCATGTTTATTTCTACTTATATTAAAATGAGTTTTTTTAAATAAAATTTAAAAATGATTTTTTTTATTCCAAATATGGAGAATTAACAAAAAAAGGAAAATCAATTGAATTGAATTCTTGCAAATTTCTTGATTCCAAACTAGGGATACAATATCAGCTCTAGTACCCTGTATGCGTCGTGTGAAGTTCACCGGCAGGCCAAAAATATCTTAAATGCGTTTTTTTTTTTTTTCCTGGCAAGATAGCTGATCCTTGTCACATTATTGTTTCTCAGCTGTGATGCAAACGGATGGCTTTGAATATTTGAAGGAAAGCTGCCCGTCTGTCCTTACAGAACTCTTGGAATACGTTGCTAGAGTGAACGAACACTCCATAATGGTATGCAGGCATGGGAATGAAGCTATCCTTGATGGTAGTGACCTGAATGGGAGGAGAGTGAAGCAAAGGCTATAGTGGAAAAGTACTAACTACTTTTGGGTGCATCTTCCTTGTAGCAAACAAAATGAAAGAAACTAGGAGTAGAAAAGATTTTCCACTTAGTTTGTATGAATTGTAAAACTTAGCTGTTCATAGGGTGTCTATGATGCGCTTTGCTATGTAAAAGTTTCCTGTTATAGTCTCCCTTTTTTTTTTTTTTTCTAATTCCCCTTTATTTAATTTTTGTGACTCGTGGCATTTGTGATTTGTCGTTTCTCTGCATTTGTATCCTATATATTGAAATTAATGACCCAAGTTATGAACATTGCATGTGCTATGATTTGAAAGGTTTAATATGCCATAATGCTTGTGCCTTTCAGAGTAGAGTTGCTGTGTTACTTAAAAAGCAGCCTGCCTATTTATATATCTGCTCTGGGAAAGGGAAGGAATTGGTGTAAAATCACATTTTGCTTTGCTTCTTTTTGTCCTAGCCATCTTTATCGAGAATCTAATATCCAACCGAAAGCACAAACCATAAACGAAATTGTTATGCCCGTCCCCAGATCTGAATGCATATTCTTCCCTCCGTCCATCTCGTTGCGGTTGTTGCCAGCGCTCTCTCCATCAAGTCCACTGTTAGTTTGAGATGAGAGGGGCTTTCAATGCCCACGCAGTCGGATTTTCTTCTGATAAGAAAATATTAATTTTCTTCTGAATTCAAGCCAAAGTCCAGTCAGTCTGATCTTTGCGAAGTATTTATTTGAATGTTTAATTAAATTTCATTTCATATTCACACGTATGGATTTAAAATAC
>CAOGCB010284336.1:0-19733 GCA_948266635.1 Cnidoscolus chayamansa
ACACCCAGCAAAGACCAATAAGATCTTTGATTTTGAAAGAGTTTTTCTCTTTGGAAATGAATGATAGTTTGCCGCAGAAAGGCTTCAGGAAGAGGACAGAAATTTAAACACTGCTAAGGCTTTAATAAGCTAGGGCCCAGTCCCATCCTTCAAAAGCAAGTGTTGAAAGGAATCTTATCGGATATTGATGTAAATACGAAGGATGCGAATGATGAATATCCGGTTGGGAAGAGGGGATGTGATTTGTGATAAATCTAACCAAACCCTGTTTATCCTCTTCTCTAATTGCATCCAATATTTATTTGCTAAGAAATGGGTGAAAACTATTGTAAAACTCCGATTTTTTTAAGTAATGGGGTGTGACGAGTAAAATGTAAATATAAGTATATTTTAATTAAATAAAAATATATTTTGACATGTAAATTTTAAAATAACTATTTATTATGAAAAATAATTGTGAAACAAGTTAATATAAGTGTAAAAAATGAAAACTAAAATTAATTAAATTAAATTTTAAATGATATGTAAATTTTAAATGTATACATAATTAAATTAAATATAAATATAAAATTAATTTAGATGTGATATAAATAAATTTATAATGGACTTGAAGTAGTTTAAATGGACTTGAAGGTGTAAAAGTTCAAAGTGGACCGAGGCTTGATGGTGAATGGACCGATGGGTCCATGGAAGAAATGGTCTTGGACAATTCTTGACTTGGGCTTGCAAGTGTGGTGTGTGTGTGAGGCAACAGCAAATGGACTAAAGTCCATGAGTGAGAGCCCAAGGAAGAAAAGTAAGGAAAAGAGAATGAAGTGGCGCTTGGCCGTGGGTCACCAAGCAAGAATAAGTGGAAATCCACTTGTCCTTGCATGCAAGATTTTTAGGACACCTTGCATGTGGAGAGAAGACCACATTGCATATGCTTGAGAGGTGGAGGTCTTTAAGAAAGGGTTGAGGGTCACGGCTGGGCATTTCTTGAAGCAAATCAAACTTGTGCCCAACTTCATTTTCAGCTGTCCTTTCTTCTTCCACCGACACCCCTTCCTTACCAAACCATCCAACCACCTTTCTTCTCCCTTTCTCCACCAAATCCATCCTTGCATGTCCCTCCTTTCTACTCTAATCCAAGCTAAGAACTTAGTGTGACAACCATTGAAAGCAAACTACAATTGGAAGTAAGAAGTGGACAACCACTTCTCCACCGTGACCCAAAGAAGCCAATATTTCTCTTCTTCATTTTCTTATGACCAAGCTTGAGTACAAGCTGGAAGGGAGGTTTGTGACAGCCATTTGAGCTAGGATAAAGTCAAGAGAAAGCTTGAGGAAAGGTAAGTATTTTCTTCATTAAACTTGTTTGGACCGAAGCTATGGATGGATTTTGAATTTGTTATGGACCGAATAGATAGGTGTAGGTGCTTTGGACTGAAGATTTAGACAATTGAACCATGGACTTGAATCTTAATGGACCAAGATGACCAGTACAAGAAAAAGGAAGGACCGAATGTGAAAATGCCATAAAAACTAAAGAGGACAGAACTTATCCTAGTAAATCAATATACTCATTTAAACCCAATTTGAATAAGGACCGAACGTGATAAAATGGTAAAAGGGGATCAAAGGTAAATTAACTCCTAATAAAAGAATATAATAAAACCAAATAATAGAACACAAGCTGTGTTATGGGATTTTGGAACAAAAATAAAAAAGAGAAAAATAAATGGTACCATATTTTATGAATTTAGAATAATTTGTAATTAGATAACAATTTGATAATATTAAATAGAATAGAATGAAAAGTAAAGTAATGGATTAATTAATATTATAGTGTATAAAATTTAATATTGGTAGAAGAATAATAACATGATAATATAACTAAATTAAATGAAAATGTTAAATGTTGTATAAAAAATAGATAAATATGATGTATACCATTAAGAAAAAAGAAAACAATAAAGTAATAAGTAAATAAATAATAAATGATAATGACATTGCTAAATAATAAATTTACTGTGTACTTGGTCAAAATATTATTAAAAGATAAGATGAGAAATTCTAAGTAAAAAATAAATAATTAAATGTTAGCCCTAAAGATTATTATGTTAGAAAATAAGATTAGTATATGGATATTGTATGTTATAGACTAGCAGATTTGCCTACTGTTTATCGGGGATACAGTGAGGTACCTGGTTATAGGGATACAGTGAGGTAACTGTTTATAGGGATACAATGAGCTACCCCCGAGTGGTTTAGCCTTTTGTATTTTCTAGATATTGATTGGCTATCGCCTTACTGTACTGATGGCTTCGGCCCTACTATTCTTATATCTAATATTCGTATCTGCATAGTTTTTTTAGACTTAAATTGTGATTCTATTGTAATTATGATAAATGAATAATTAATACTGAAATAGATATTGATTATTGAAATTACTGATTATTTGAGAAAAATGATTATTATAAAAATATTGGTACCGAATGAGATGCTACAATGGTTATTATTAATGACTAATAAAAATTGGAATGTTGTTATCGAACTACTCATTATTAATAAGATGAATAATGATGTAGAAATAATAATGAATTGAATACGGATAATGTGTAATAAAGATGTACCGAGATTTAATTTTAAAAATTATTATTATTATTGTGATTTACACTCACTGAGCGAAAAAATGCTCAGCTTATTGGTTTTTACCACATGCAGGTACCAGTCCTCTGAGGTAGTAGACCAATGAACTGTTTCGATCTGCAGACATCACTTCTGGTTTGTGTTATGTATATTTTAATTTTCTTTTTGGCATATACTAGTAACATTATAATGTTGTATTGTTAATATTGTAACACTAATTTTAGTATCAATAAAAGAATGTTATTATTTAATTAATTTAATTAATCTTACTATTATTACTTGTTATTCTGAAACTTTTGAGTTGCTTTAACAATACTTATATGGATTCTCTGAGTCTTGGTAATGAGTGTTACATTTAGTGGTATTAGAGATTGGTTTAGGCGATTCTAGGCGAAAAGAAATAAAAAGACATAAAATACATAAAATGTGATATTAATGTACATGCCAAAGAGTTCAGTTATGATAATGCATATTTATATGGTGCTTGTGGGTTATAGGTATGACTTTAGGTTCACAGCGGGCAGTAGACAAGGAGGTAGAGAGCCATGCTCCCTCCAGGACACTAGATCCTAACATTCCACATGGACCTACAGGAGGAGAGGGTTAGGAGGCATTTTTTTAAAGAATGGCAGAGATGTTGCAAAGAATAGCAGGAAGTACGCCGCAAGTAGCTACACCCTCGGTTCTGGTTCAGATCCCCATTAGATCACCGATTGAGAAGCTTCACAAATACGAGCGGTCGAGTTCATAGGGAGAATTACAGATGATGTTGCTGCGGTAGAGTACTGGTTAGATAATATATAGAGGATATTATAGTGCACGCCAGCTGATTAGTACATATGTGCTATTTTGATTCTTAAGGAGGCGGCTTATCATTGGTGGGTCACCATTGAGTAGACGAACCCGGAGGAACAACAGAAATGAGATTATTTTGTGACAGAGTTCCAGAAGAAGTATTTAGGAGATCTATATATCAAGGAACAAAGGCGGGAATTCCTCTACCTTCGACAGGGAAGATCCATTGTTAGTGAGTATGAGCATAATTTTGTACGATTGAGTAGGTACGCTCGGGATTTTCTACCTATAGAAGAGAGCAGATGCATATGTTTTGAGCAGGGATTGCATAATGACATCAAGAAGGTACACTCGGGATTTGCTACCTATAGAAGAGAGCATATACAGGGATTGTATAATGACATCAGGATGCACTTGGTTGCTTAATTTATTCAGAATTTCTCCAAATTGGTAAAGGCTGCTCTTAGTATCGAGCAAATTATGGTAGATGAGCAGAGCTACAAATATTGGGGACAATAAAAAAGGAGTCAAGGACAGGGGTCAGCTCCTCAGAGCAGTACTAGTAAGAAATTTAGAGCTCCAAAGAGAGGTGGTCGACAGAGTCAGCAGGCCAGGCGAGGTAGATCACAGCCATACACTCCATCGACTGCCAGTGTTGAAGGTGATAGTAAGGGATCACAACCCCTATCGATACGTGACTATTGTGGTAAGATTCACAGAGAGGTCTGCAGGAGACTAACAGAAGCTTGCTTACTTTGTGGATCGATTGAGCATGTGATCAGGGACTGTCCCAAGAGTAGATTTGAGCAGTCATCTCAGCAGGGAAGGCCTAGCCCACAGTTTGGTAGAGGCAGAGGCAGAGGTCGAGGTGATACGGGGACTACCAGTCAGAGAAGGGTCAGAGTCTCTAAGACTGTAGACATGCTGGATTCACGTGCTCTTGCTAGGACCTATGCATTAAAGGCTAGAAAGGACCAGGATATGCCAGACATAATTGTTGGTACATTGCTAATCTTTGATATTATTGTACATGCATTGATTGACCCTGGTTCCACACACTATTATTTGTGCATACTTGTTGAGATTAAGGAGAAATTATTGATAAACACACTTAGCCAGGAGATAATTGTGACTAATCCTCTAGGTCATAGTGTGATTGTTAATAAAGTGTATAGGGATTGCCTTGTCAAGATTAATGATTGTATTTTCTTGGAAGACTTGATCACATTGCCATTTCAAGAGTTTGATATGATACTTGGCATGGATTGGTTGCACAGACATAGTGCTATAGTTGACTTCCGAGAAAAGAAAATTTCTCTAAAGACAGTAGATGGTGAGGAAGTGGTGTCCATAGGTCGGAGACCTAAAAATATAGCTAATGTGATATCAGCTACCATTACCAGGTGACTCATATGAAAGGGGTGTACAACATGTTTAACATGTATGCTCAAACTGAAGAAGAATGAGTCGAGTATACATAATACCCCTAGCGTAGGAGATTTCACTAATGTATTCCCTGATGAATTGCCTGGATTGCCACCAAATAGAGGTAGAATTTATGATTGAGGTGGTACCTAGTACAACACCAATATCAATAGCTCCCTTCAGGATGGCCCCGATCGAGCTGAAAGAGTTGAAGATCCAGCTACAGGAGTTATTGGATAAGGGTTTCATTAGACCTAGTAAACTATCTATGAGGTGCACCTGTATTGTTCGTGAAGAAGAAGGATGGTACCTTATGACTATGTATTGACTACCGACGGCTAAATAAGGTAACCATCAAGAATAAATATCCATTACCACAGATTGACGATCCGTTTGACCATTTCAGGGGAGCCAAAATATTTTCGAAGATAGATATGAGATCGGGATATCACCAGCTGAAAGTGAAGGATGCGGATGTTTCTAAAATCGCATTCAGAAGTAGATATGATTTTTATGAGTTCTTGGTCATGCCGTTTGGGTTGACTATATTCATGGACCTGATGAACCGTATCTTCCATCTATATCTGGATCAGTTTGTGGTAGTATTCATAGATGATACATGATATACTCTAATAGTGAGGAGGAACATGACCTACACTTACGGACGATTTTGTAGTTACTGAGGGAGAAACAGTTGTACGGAAAATTCAGTAAGTGTGAATTTTGACTGAATGAGGTGATCTTCTGGGACACATGGTATCAGTAGAGGGAATAAGAGTGGATCCTAATAAAATTGAGGAGATTATTGAGTGGAAACCCCCGTGTAATGTGACAAAGATCCGTAGTTTTCTGGAATTGGTAGGATATTACAGGAGATTTGTGAAGGGATTTTCACTGATTGCAGCTCCACTGACGAGACTGTTACAGAAGAATGTTAAATTTTGTGTGAAGTGATGCCTGCCAGAAGAGCTTTGATGAGCTGAAAGCTATGCTCACAGCAGCACCTGCTCTCACACAGCTAGAATCAAGAAAAGATTTTGTGATTTACAGTGATGCGTCACATAACAAATTAGGCTATATACTGATTCAGGAAGGGAGGGTTGTTGCATATGCATCCAGATAGTTGAAGGTACATGAGAGGAATTATCCGATGCATGATCTGGAGCTTGCAGCTATAGTATTTACACTAAAAATTTGGAGGCATTATCTCTATAGAGAGAAGTGATTTATCTATACAGACCATAAGAGTATGAAATATCTACTTACACAGAAGGAGTTGAATTTGAGACAGCACAGATGGATGGAGCTAATCAAGGATTACAATTGTACCATTAACTATCATCTAGGCAAGGCAAATGTAGTTGCTAATGCCTTGAGTAGAAAGAGTCTGGTATCATTGAGAGCACTGAATGCTAGACTAGTATGGGCTAGTGATGGAGCTGTTGTGGCAGAATTGACACTACAAATCGATTTTTTGAAATAGATCAAAGAAGCACAGAAGAATGATGCTAATATGGCTACATGGGTCGAATAGCTTAGAGCAGGGAAATCAACGCAGAGGAAGTTGAAAGAAGATGGGTGCTTGTATTACAATGGTAGACTGTATGTACCTCCAGTTGATGATCTAAGGAAGAATATTCTTATTGAGGTGCATACTAGTCCATATTCTATGCACCCAGACAGTACTAAGATGTTCCAAGAGCTGAAGAGCAAATACTAGTGGCCTGGTATGAAAAAAAAGATGGTAAAATTTGTTGCCAAATTTCTCACATGTCAATAGGTAAAGGCAGAGCATCAAATGCCATCAGGATTGCTACTGTAGCACCCCTACCCGGACCTATAAAGACCCAAATAGGATGCGCCACTTAATTGCTTTTATCTATTCTTTACCTTGTGCATAATTTTTTTAAATGAATATTTCATTTTTATAACCTGTTAACTTAATTAGATTAAAAATTGGCAGAGTTTCTCCTATATATAGGGCCCTCAAACTTGTACTTTTAGATATGTTTCAAAATTTTGTAATTTTCATCCCAATACAAGCATCTCATCAGATAAAATATGTTTATAGCAATCTAAGTCACAAGACCAAACTATGTATTAGCTGATTATTTAAAACTCTATGTACATGTCAAAATTTAGTAATTTCATATAGTGTCAAAACTCTGAGTATACCAGCTGATGTGTTCCTTTAGCTGCTACTGCTACTATGGATTAGTGGATGAATCTCCTACTGCCCTACTATCTTTTACCTGTGTATGGAAACTAACAAATGCGCTGAGCTACATGCTCACTGGGTATAAAAAAAAACAATATGATGTAGCACAACAATAGGCTTAATATGTTATCTAATGAACTGCATCCCAACCATCTTTACCTGTTATGCCTCAAAATTCAACATGTAATCATATAACAGTTAAACATAGTTTGCATCTCTCAATTACAAATGCATATGTCACAATAACTATATGCAAAATTTTATTTTCTTTTTAGGCCCATGTAACTTATGATAGGCTTGAATACTAGATACGGAGAATGTAGGTAACCAAGTACAAGTGCTAATAAAAACAAGTATTAGGCGTCTAAACTGTTCGTCTGTATGTGGTGAGGCTCCAAATTAGTCAAACCGTTGAGGTATCCATAGTAGCCTCAAGATCAACTATATTGTGCAGTACTGCTAAGAACTATGGCATGCCATACCCTTATGCTAACTCCGATACCCACTAAAGTACAGTAGGCCAGTCTTATCATCTAAAATCATTTGTAACCTATACCTTAATATCTTCCTACCTTATTTAAATTAATTCATAACTCAAATCCACTCAGATCATATTTATTTTTTTTATAGACACTAGGTTAATATACAATTAAAGTTATAAAATATGAAAATTATAGCCAACATCCTAAATAAGCTTCATATAAAATTTTGTAATTTTATCTGGTCATTAAAGCTTTCAAATAAAAATAAAACTAACTATTCAGCAATTCGACAGTTTAGACCTTTACCTGTTCTCACTATATTTTCATGCCTCAAACAATATCATTTGATAAAATGATATTCTGAACAATTGTAGCCAACGTTTACAACTTTCTATTGGTATATTATTCATTATTTTTGGACATCATTCGGTCCTCCGAAATAGGGACACAATATAGATGTTTTCACTATTTTATGGTAACCTATCATATACAGGGTTATTAAATCACCTAAGGTCATCTTCCTCTACTATAACGAATCAGAAATCTCCATATTTTCAACCTTAATCACATTATGTTCAAGCTTAAATTTTAGATCACTAAAATATGCATTAGATCAAATTTAATTAACTAAAATAAAATACCAACCTGCTGAAAATTTTCCCTTTCTCCTACTTGGTATGGCTTCTCCTCTTCTCTTCTGTTTCTTTTTATTTATTTATTTATTTATTATTTATTCTTCTTTAGTATCTTAGGCGGTGCCTAAGCCACCTCCTCTTAGGCACCGCTTTCTGTCCAATTTTACCATTTTTTTTACTTTATTTTTATATTTTTATTCTTTATGCTTTTTTTATATTAATAATAACTTAGTAAAAATTTATTTTGCTAATAACCATCTTGTCTTCAAATCCAAACTTTAGTCCATTTTTAATTTAATTATGAATATTTAAGATTACATATCAAGAACATATCACATCATTTTGCATACTTTCTATCATGCATTCAAATTCTAAAGCGTAGCTTAATTAGACACCTAATCTCCTAGGCCCTAATAAGCATATGTGACAACTCTTCCCACCTTAGGAAATTTTGTCTCAAAATTTTAAATATACTAACCTTCAAATAATTGTGGGTACAATTCTCTTATCTCTCTCTCTCTTTTCCAAGTAGCTTCTTGTCCCATATGATGGTTCCATAGAACTTTAACTAGTGGAATTTGCTTATTCCTCAACTGCTTAGTTTTCCTTGTCAATATTCTAATTGGTTCTTCACCGTAACTCAAATATGGTTGGATCTCAATTGCTTCAGCTGCAATCACGTGCGAAGGATCTAATCTGTATCTCCTAAACATATATACATAAAACTCATTGTGGATACGATCTAGCTCTGGGAGTAAAGCTAGACTATAAGCCAATAGGCCTACACGTTCAATGACTTCATATGGACCAATGAACCTAGGACTCAGTTTACCCTTTTTGTCAAATCTCAATATCTTTTTTCATGGAGATACTTTCAAAAACACTTTATCTCCAACTGAGTACTCAATATCTCTTCTTTTGAGGTCAGCATATGACTTTTGTCTATTTGAGGCAACTTTTAATCTTTCTTTAACAACCTTCGCTTTCTCTTCAGCATCCCTTACCAAGTCTGGACCCACTATCTTACTTTCATCAATTTCTGCCTATATGAGAGGTGTTCTACATTTTCTTCCATATAGAGCTTCATACAGAGCCATTCTAATACTAGATTGATAACTATTGGTGTATGCAAACTCTGCCAATGGAAGGTATTTCTTCCAAATGCCTTCAAAGTCAATGATACAATCTCGTAACATATCTTCTAATACTTGTATCACTCTCTCTGATTGCCCATCGGTCTGAGGGTGAAAAGTTATGCTATAATTCAATTTGGTTTCCAATGCTTCATGGAGCTTCTTCTAAAATCTAGAAGTGAACCTTGGATCTCTATATGAGATTATGGAACAAGGCACTCCATGTAACTGACTATCTCATTTATATATAATTCAACCAATCTGTCCAATGAGTAGTCGGTTCTGACAGGTAAAAAGTGGGCTGATTTTGTCAATCTATCAACAATTACCCAAATTGAATCATGCTTCTTTGGTGTTAAGGGTAAACCAGTAACAAAGTCCATTGTGATCCGTTCCCACTTCCATTCTGGTATATAATTAGGATGCAACAACCTTAATGGAACTTGATGTTCAACTTTAACTTGCTGGCATGTAAAACATTTACTTACATATTCAATAATATCTTTCTTCATCCCTGACCACCAATACTTTTATTGTAAATCTTGATACATTTGAGTACTCCCTGGATGCACACTATATGGACTATTATGTGCCTCCTTCAATATGATTTGTCTAATATTACTGTTCCATGAAACACATATCATGTCTTTGTAGTGTAGACATCCATCATCTATTATTATATATTGATCAGTCTTCCCCTCTTTGACCTATCCTGCCCATTTAGCTATCTCAGTATCAATATGTTGTGCCTCATTAATATAATGCAGGAAATAATGTCTTGCTACCAACTCTGCTACAATGGCCCCATCTCCAGTTACTAATAATTTGGCATTCATAGCCCTCAATGCAACTAGTGATTTTTTCCTAAGAGCATCAACCACTACATTAGCTTTACCGGGATGGTAGTCTATGATGCAATCATAATCTTTTAGTAACTCTAATCATCTCCTTTGTCTCAGATTAAGTTCTTTCTGAGTGGGCAAATATTTTAAACTCTTATGATCTGTGTATATATAGCATCTTTCACTATATAGGTAATGACGCCATAATTTTAGAGCAAACACTATGGCTGCAAGCTCCAAATCATGTGTAGGATAGTTTCTCTCATGTGTTTTCAACTGCCTAAATGCATAGGCAACTATCTTACCCTCATGCATAAGTACACATCCCAAGCCATTGTGTGATGCGTCACTGTACACCATAAAATTTTCCCTGATACTGGTTAGGTGAGTACTGGTGCTTCAGTCAATCTAACTTTCAACTCCTAAAAGCTTTCCTGACACCGGTTATTCCAGATGAACTTCACATCTTTCCTCAACAACCTGGTTAGAAGAGCTGCTATCAATGAAAATCCCTTTACAAATCTCCTATAATAACCATCCAATCCAAGAAAACTTCTAATTTCAGTGACATTTCTAGGTGGCTTCCATTCCAATATAGCTTCTACCTTTTTAGGATTCCCTCTGTTGATACCACATGCCCAAGGAAAAAAATATCATCTAGCCAAAATTCACATTTACTAAATTTGGCATACAACTGTTTCTCCCTCAGGGTTTGCAGTATTACTCTCAAGTGTTTATCATGCTCATCTCTGCTCTTAGAATATACCAGTATGTCATCAATGAAAACTATAACAAACTGGTTCAAATATGGATGGAAAACCTAGTTAATCAAGTCCATAAAAACTACTGGGGCATTTGTCAACCCAAAAGACATGACTAAAAACTCATAGTGTCTATACCTTGTTTTGAAAGCAGTCTTTTGGATACTTGCTTCTGCTATCTTCAGTTGATGATATTCTGATCTCAAATCAATATTAAAGAATATACTTGCCCCTTTCAACTGATCAAATAAATCCTCATTGTGGGGCAATAGGTATCGATTATTTATAGTAACCTTATTGTCTATAATCTACACACAATCTGAGAGTCCCACCCTTCTTTTTAACAAACAGCACTGATGTGCCCCATGGTGACATACTAGGGCGGATAAACCCCTTATTGAGTAACTCTTGTAGTTGTATTTTTAGCTCCTTTAATTCTGTAGGAGCCATCTTGTGTGGAGAAATGGATATAGGTATAGTACTAGGTACCAACTCTATAAGAAATTCCACCTCTCTGTCAAGTGGTATACCCCGATAACTCTTCTGGAAATACGTTTATGTAATTACATACTATGGGTATATGGTTGATATCAAAGCTTTCCTTTTTGGCCTCAAGAATACATGCTAGATACATTGTACAACCCTTTTTGATTAATTTCCTTGCCATGGTAGTTGATATCACATTGTGAAGATAATATTCTCTTTTTCCCATAACGGTTACTTCATTGTCATTTGCTGTTTTTAGAATAACTCTTAAACCTGCAGTCTACTATCACCCGATGCCTTGATAACCAATCCATATCTAATATAACATCAAACTCTCTAAATAGTAACTTTATTAAGTCACCTGAAAAAGCACTACCATGTATCTCTATGGGGCAATCTCTATACAACCTACTTACCATTACACTGTAGCCTAAGGGATTAGTTACTAATATATCATGCTCTAGAGTATCTACCCTCAATTCCCCATCATGTTCAATAGGAATACATACATAGGAATGAGTAGATCCATGGTCAATCAATGCATATACATTTCTACCAAGTATTAAGAAGGTACCTATAATTATGAGTCCTCCTCCTCCCTAGCCTTTAGTGCATAAGCTCTAGTTGGAGCCCTGGTGTCCCCTTTGTCTGCTACACTTGGTGCTTTCTAGCTAGGTGTAGTAACTGCATCTCCTCTGTCCCTACCTCTGCCTCTCTCTATTATTGGGGCAGATCTTTCCGCTATAGGCCCTGATGGTGGCAACTCTTGAGCTCTGGGACAATATCTCTCATAATGATCAGTGGAGACACAAATAAAGCAAGCTCCTGTTTCTTTCCAACATTCTCCTGGTTGTTGTCTGCCACAATGCTCGCATACTGGATAGGATCCCTTGCTGGAACTCCCTGTGCTTCCTACAGATGTGGCTGATGGCCCTGGTTTGTTAAATTTATCTTGGAATTGCCTTTGTTGGCTCTGTCCCTGTGTCTTTCCTTGCCCGGACTGTTGGACCCGTTTATACTTTTTACTGAATGTCATGGAAGCTGAAGACTGTACTTGTGCTTAGCATTGTCCCCTATTTTGTGGCCCTCTCTGTTGCCTACTCTGTTCAGCAGCCCTAACTTGCTCTATACCTAGAGTTGCATTCACCAAATCAGGAAATTCTTGAATTTTTTGAGCCATCAAATGCAATCTAATTTCATTATGCAAGCCCTGTTCAAACCTCTTGCAATGGGCCACTTTTGTAGGAAAAATCTCTGGTGCATAGCGACTCAGTCTGATAAACTCTTTTCCATACTCCCCTACTGATAACCTTCCCTGCATCAAATAAAGAAACTCCCTTTTTCTTTCCTCTACATATAGATCCCCAATATACTTCATTTTAAACTCAGTTAGAAAATACTTCCATGTTCTCTACTTAGCTTTGATTAGTTGTGATGTGGTTTGCCACCACTGATATGCCGCCTCTTTTAGTCGAGAGACTGCACAAATCACACTATCTCTTAGCGTGCATTGTAGCATCTCTAACACTCTTTTTGTACCTTCCAGCCAATATTCTGCTGTTGAGGCATCATCCTCCATCCTGCCTCTAAATTCTATAGCTCCATTTTTTCAGAGTTTATCCATAGGGGATCTAGAAGGTGCATGTACTACAGTATGTGCTGAAGGTGCTACTCCTGTCACTTGCATTAACGTATCAACTAATTGCTGAAAGAAGGCATCCTGCCCTGGTCTAGCTGCATTGTGTGTGGGTACAATACTCTCTGGTTTAACAGCTTCGGGAGGGGCATGACTTTCTGCCTCCCCCTATATTGCTCATTGAGATCTTGAGTCCGTCTTATCTATAACACAAAAATCCAAATACAAATCCACATCAGAATCATATCATAGCTTTGACACATTTTGGCATGTACATAGACTCTAATACTAACTTATGTTATAGGACCGTCTAAGCCGTGCTCTGATATCAAAAACTGTAGCACTCTCTACCCGGACTTATAAAGACCCGAGTAGGATGCGCCACTTAATTGCCTTTATCTATTCTCTACCTTCTTCTACATACTTATCTTATGCATAATTTTTTTTTAAAATGCATATTTCATTTTTATAACTTGCTAATTTAATTATATTAAAAATTGGCAGAGTTTCTCCTATATATAAGGGCCTTCAAACTTGTACTTTTAGACCTGTTCTAAAATTTTGCAATTTCATCCCAACACAAGCATCTCATTACATAAAACATGTTTATAGTAATCTAAGTCACAAGACCAAACTATGTGTTATCTGATTACTTAAAACTCTATGTACATGCAAAACTAATAAAATACATAGTGTCAAAGTTTTGGATGAACCAGCTGATGTGTTCCTTTAGCTGCTACTACTGCTGTGGATCAATGGATGAATCTCCTACTGTCCTACTGTCTTTTACCCAATCATGAAAACTAATCAATGCGCTGAGCTACATGCTCAGTGAGTATATAAAAAAACAATATACAACACAACAATAGGCTTAATATAACATTTAATGAACTGTATCCCAACCATCTTTACATATTAATCCTCAAAATTCAACATATAATCATATAACAGACAAACATGTTTTGCATCTCTCAATTACAAATGCATGTGTCACAATAACTATATGCAAAATTTTATTTTCTTTTTAGGACCATGTAACTTATGATATGCTAGAATGCTAGATACGAGGAAATGTAGGCAACCAAGTACAAGTGCTAACAAAAATAAGTACTAGGCGCCTAAACTGTCTGTCTATATGCGGTGAGGCTCTAAATTAGCCAAACCATTAAGATATCCATAGTAGCCTCAAGATCAACTATATGTTGTAGTATTGCTAGGAACTATAGCATGCCATACTCTTATGCTAACTCCGATACTCACTAAAGTACAATAGGCCAATTTTACCATCTAAAATCTTTTGAATATTTTCCTTACTATTTTATTTGCCTAACTTACACTTTAATATCTTCCTGCCTTATCTAAATTAATTCATAACTCAAATCCACCCAGATCATGTTCATTTTTCATAAACACTAGGTTAACATACAATTAAAGTTGTAAATAAAATTTCAGGTCATTTGGAGTTCATTTGGGTGCAAAACACACTACCTACATTTCTGGTACTTCATGTAGGCTTTCAAATAAAAATAAAACTGACTACTCTGTACTGAACTTCAGTAATCCGGCAGCTTAGACCTTTACCTATTCTCAGCTTAGTCTAAGTTGCCGGATTACTGAAGTTCAATACAGGGTAGTTAGTTTTATTTTTATTTGAAAGCCTACATAAAGTACCAGAAATGTAGGTAGTATCTTTTGCACCCAAATGTACTCCAAATGATCTGAAATTTTATTTACAACCTTAACTGTATGTTAACTTAGTGTTTATGAAAAATAAACGTGATCTGGGTGGATTTGAGTTATGAATTAATTTAGAAAAGGCAAGAAGATGTTAAAGTGTAGGTTAGGTAAATAAAAGAGTAAGGAAAATATTCAAAAGATTTTAGATGGTTACATTGGCCTATTGTATTTTAGTGGGTATTGGAGTTAGCATAAGGGTATGGCATGCCATAGTTCTTAGCAATACTGCACCATACAGTTGATCTTGAGGCTACTATGGGTACCTCAACAGTTTGGCTAAATTGGAGCCTCACCACATGCAGACAGACAGTTTAGGCGCCTAGTACTTGTTTTTGTTAGTACTTGTACTTGGTTGCCTACATTCCCCGTATCTAGCATTTGAGCCTTTCATAAGTTACATGGGCCTAAAAAGAAAGCAAAGTTTTGTATATAGTTATTGTGACACATGCATTTGTAATTGAGCGATGCAAAATGTGTTTAATTGTTATATGATTACATGTTGAATTTTGAGTCATAACAAGTAAAGATGGTTGGGATGAAGTTCATTAGATGTTATGTTAATCCTATTATTGTGCTATATTATATTTTTTTTATATACCCACTGAGCATGTAGCTCAGCGCATTGGTTGGTTCTATGCGTAGGTAAAAGACAGTAGCGCAGTAGGAGATTCATCCATTGATCCACAGCAGCAGTAACAGCCAAAGGAACACATCATCATATTCATCCAAAACTTTATCACTATGTATTTTATTAGTTTTGGTATGCACATAACATATTTTATGTGATGAGATGCTTGTGTTGGGATGAGATTGCAAAATTTTGGAACAGGTCTAAAAGTAAAAGTTTGAGGGCCTTTATATATAGAGGAAACTCTGTCAATTTTTAATCTAATTAAGTTAACATGTTATAGAAATGAAATATTCATTTAAAATTTTTTTTATACACAAAATAAGTATGTATAACAAGGTAGAGAATAGATAAAGGTAATTAAGTGGCGCATCCTACTCGGATCTTCATAGGTCCGGGTAGGGGTGCTACAGTTTTTGGTATCAAAGCACGGTTTAGACGATCCTATAACATAAATTAGTATTAGAGTCTGTGTACACGCCAAAATGTGTCAAAGCTATGATATGATTCTAATGTGGATTTGTATTTGTATTTTTGTGTTATAGGTAAGATGGACTTAAGATCTCAGCGAGCGATAGAGGGGGAGGCAGAGAGTCATTCCCCTCCTGAAGCTGCTGAACCATAGAGTGTTGCACTCATACACAATGCAGCTAGACCAGGGCAGGATGCCTTCTTTTAGCAATTAGCTGATATGTTAAGACAAGTGACAAGAGCAGCACATTCAGCACATACTGTAGTACATGTATCTTTTAGACCCCTTGTGGATAAACTCCGAAAATATGGAGCTACAGAATTTAGAGGCAGAATGGATGATGAAGCCTCAATAGTAGAATATTGGCCGGAAGGTACATAAAGAGTGTTAGAGATGCTACAATGCATTCCAAGAGATAGTGTGATTTGTGCAGTCTCCCTACTAAAAGAGGCGGCATATCAGTGGTGGCAAATCATATCACAACTAATCAAAGCTAAGTAGAGAACATGAGAGTATGTTCTAACTGAGTTTAGAAGGAAGTATACTGGAGATCTATAAGTAGAGGAAAGAAAGAAGGAGTTTCTTTATTTAAGGCAGGGAAGGCTATCAGTCGGAGAGTATGAAAAGGAGTTTATCAAACGAAGTCGCTATGCACCAGAGATTGTTCCTACAGAAGAGGCCCACTACAAGAGGTTTGAACAGGGCTTGCATGATGAAATTAGATTGCATTTGATGGCTTAGAAAATTTGAGACTTTCCTGATTTGGTGAATGCAGCTTTAGGCATAGAGCAAGTTAGGGCAGATGAACAGAGTAGGCAAAAGAGAGGCCCACAAAAGAGGGGATAAGGCCAAGCACAAGCACAATCTTCAGCTTCCCAGACATTCAGTATAAAGGGGTCCAACAGTTTGGGCAAGGAAAGACACAGGACAGAGCCAATAAAGGTAATTCCAAGATAAAGTTAACAGACTAGGGCTATCAGCCACATCTGTAGGAAGTACAGGGAGTTCCGGCAAAAGATCTTGTCCAGTATGCGAGCATTGTGGTAGACGACACCTAGGGAAATGTTGGAAAGTAACAGGAGCTTGCTTTATTTGTGGCTCCACTGATCATTATAAGAGATATTGTCCCAGAGCTCAAGAGTTGCCACCATCAAGACCCATAGGGGAAAGATCTGCCCCAATAGTAGGGAGAGGCAAAGGTAGGGGTAGAGGAGATGCAGTTACTACACCTAGCCAGAGAGCACCAAGTGTAGCAGACAAAGGGGACACCAGGGCTCCAACTAGAGCTAATGTACTAAAGGCTAGGGAGGAGGAGGACTCACATGATGTAATTGTAAGTACCTTCTTAATACTTGGTAGAAATGTATATGCATTGATTGACTATGGATCTACTCATTCCTATGTATGTATTCCTATTGAACATGATGGGGAATTGAGGGTAGATACTCTAGAGCATGATATATTGGTAACTAGTCCCTTAGGCCACAATGTAATGGTAAGTAGGTTGTGTAGATATTGCCCCATAGAGATACATGGTAGTGCTTTTTTGGGTGACTTAATAGTGTTACCATTTAGAGAGTTTAATGTTATATTAGATATGGATTGGTTATCAAGGCATCGGGTGATAGTAGACTGTAGGCTTAAGAGAGTTATTCTAAAAATAGCAAATGACAGTGAAGTAACCGTAGTGGGGAAAAAGAGAAGATTATCTTCACAATGTGATATCAACTACCAACATATCTGGCATGTTTTGTTGAGGCCAAAAAGGAAGGATTTGATATCAAATATATACCCACAATATGTAATTACATAGACGTATTTTCAGAAGAGTTTCTGGGTATGCCACCTGACAGAGAGGTGGAATTTGTTATAGAGGCGGTACCTAGTACTGCACCTATATCCATTGCTCCATATAGGATGGCTCCTACAGAATTAAAGGAGCTAAAAATACAACTACAGAAGTTACTCAATCAGGGGTTTATCCGCCCTAATGTGTCACCATGGGGCGCACCAGTGTTGTTTGTTAAAAAGAAAGATGGGACTCTCAGATTATGTGTAGATTATAGACAATTAAATAAGGTTACTATAAAGAATCGATACCTATTGCCCCACATTGAGGATTTGTTTGATCAATTGAAAGGGGCAAGTATATTCTCTAAGATTGATTTGAGATCAGGGTATCATCAACTGAAGATAGCAGAAGCAGGTATCCAAAAGACTGCTTTCAGAACAAGGTATGGACATTATGAGTTTTTAGTCATGCCTTTTGGGTTGACAAATGTCCCAGTAGCCTTTATGGACTTGATGAACCGGGTTTTTCATCCATATTTGGATCAATTTGTTATAGTTTTCATTGATGACATACTGGTATATTCGAAGAGCAGAGAGGAGCTTGATAAGCACTTGAGAATAATACTGCAAACCCTAAGAGAGAAACAGTTGTATGCTAAGTTTAGTAAATGTGAATTTTGGCTAAATGAGATCTCTTTCCTTGGGCATGTGGTATCAACAGAGGGAATCAGAGTTGATCCTAAAAAGGTATAAGCTATATTGGAATGGAAGCCACCTAGAAATGTCATTGAAATTAGAAGTTCTCTTAGATTGGCTAGTTATTATAGGAGATTTGTAAAGGGATTTCATTGATAGCAGCTCCTCTAACCAGGCTATTGAGGAAAGATGTGAAGTTCATTTGGGATAACAGGTGTCAGGAAAGCTTTCAGAAGTTGAAAGTTACATTGACTGAAGCACCAGTACTCACCCAACCAGTATCAGGGAAGGACTTTATGGTGTCATCATACAATGGCTTGGGATGTGTACTTATGCATGAGGGTAAGGTAGTTGCCTATGCATCTAGACAGTTGAAAAAACATGAGAAAAAAATATCCTACACATGATTTGGAGCTTGCAACCATAGTGTTTGCTCTAAAATTATGGCGTCATTACCTATATAGTAAAAGATGCCATATACACACAAATCACAAGAGCTTAAAATATCTGCCCACTCAAAAAGAACTTAATCTGAGACAAAGAAGATGGTTAGAGTTACTAAAAGATTATGATTGCATCATAGACTACTATCCCGGTAAAGCTAATGTAGCGGCTGATGCTCTTAGCAGAAAATCACTAGTTGCATTGAGGGCTATGAATGCCAAATTATTAGTAGCTGGTGATAGGGCCATTATGGCAGAGTTGGTAGCAAGACCTAATTTTCCGTACCAAATTAATGAGGCATAACATACTGATACTAAAATAGGTAAATGGGCAGGACAGGTCAAAGAGGGGAAGACTGATCAATACACAATAACAGATGATGGATGTCTATACTATAATGATAGAATATGTGTTCCTCGGAACAGTGATAGTAGACAAATCATATTTTGAGGAGGCACATAATAGCCCATATAGTATGCATCCAGGAAGTACTAAAATATATCAAGATTTAAAATAGAAGTATTGGTGGTTAGGGATGAAGAAAGATATTACTGAATATGTAAGTAAATATTTTACATGCTAGCAAGTTAAAGCTGAAAATCAAGTTGCATCCTATTTCCATACCAGAGTGGAAGTGGGAACGGATCACAATGGACTTTATTACTGGTTTACCCTTAACGCCAAAGAAGCATGATTCAATTTGGGTAATTGTTGATAGATTGACAAAATCAGCCCACTTTTTACCTGTCAGAATCGACTACTCATTGGACAGATTGGTTGAATTATATATAAATGAGATAGTTCGGTTACATGGAGTCCCTTGTTCTATAATCTCATATAAATATCCAAGGTTCACTTCTAGATTTTGGAAGAAGCTCCATGAAGCATTGGGAACCAAATTGAATTATAGCACAACTTTTC
>CAOGCB010284473.1:0-12284 GCA_948266635.1 Cnidoscolus chayamansa
ATGAAGGAATTTTATTTAATAAGTCTTTGTGTACAACGTAACACATATAACGTTTCTTTGTTTCCAACGACCAGTTGGTTTGTTTTCTTTCAACTTCCCTTTCCTTCATCTCTTTGATTTTGTATATCTCAATCTGTCAATCTCGCTTCCAATTTCACGACACAGCACTACCCTTTTCTGCATACCTTCCCTGTTTTCATCTTCTCTTCATTGTTTCCTATTCTTCTTCCACTGACATCGAAGGGAAACACCGCAAAAGCAGAAAAGAGAACAGGAATGGCAGTAGCTTTTCCTGTCGGAGTTTTCATCGTTGCCTTACTTTTTCCTGTTACACTTGTTCTTTCTTCTTTTCCGGCTACTCTTAGTCTCGAGAGGGGGATTCCTCCAACTCATAAGCTTGAGTTGAACCAGCTCAGAGCACGAGATAGCTTTAGGCATCGTAGAATATTGCAGTCTGCTGGTGGTGTCGTCGACTTCCCGGTTCAAGGAACCTTCAATCCTTTCCTTGTTGGGTAATTTTGTTGGTTCTTTCTATTGTTTACATGATGTTGAATTTTGGGTTTTGTTTTTTTTCGTGTTCTGGTTGTTGGTCACATTGCGTGTTGTGCCGATATTCAACTGGGTTTCTGTATTTGGAACTCTAAACAATTTCACGCCTTCTGGGGTTCTTTGTTTGTGCAGGAGTCTTTATGTTTTTTTTTGCTTTCTATAGTTTACATCTCTGGATTGGCTTTTGCAGTTCTGTGTTTCCAATTTTGGAGTTCTTTTATCTTTCCGGTGGTTTAATTGAAATATGCAGCTTAGTTTTGTGGGCTCTTGGTAGTTTTTATACGGGACACGTACGTTTATATAAAATTCCATATGCAATTGAATTCTTAGTGGTTGTTACATTGAATGCATAAAAGCTGCATCTTTGGAACTAGTGATTATGCAGTACTTTTGGAAGTTTGATTCAGTGTACTCATTTTGATTGTGTTATAGGCTTTATTATACCAAAGTGAAATTGGGTTCTCCTCCAAAAGATTTCTACGTACAAATAGATACTGGAAGCGATGTTCTGTGGGTCAGTTGCAGCTCCTGCAATGGTTGCCCAGTTACAAGTGGACTCCAAGTAAGTTCACTTTAACTTGCCCAAAATTTACATGTTTGATCTTAGTCTCACCAATCGTGTTACACTATAGAAGCAAGTGAGTGCCACAACTGCTTTCATTATGTTTTTGGCTTCTCTTACAGATTCCACTCAATTTCTTTGATCCTGGAAGCTCATCAACAGCTTCATTGATCGGTTGTTCAGACCAACGATGCACTGTCGGAATTCAATCATCGGATTCTCTTTGTTCTTCTCAAAGCAATCAATGCGGTTACACCTTCCAGTATGGAGATGGCAGTGGTACATCAGGCTATTATGTAGCTGATTTGTTGCATTTGGATACGGTTCTTAGTGGATCCGTGACGAATAATTCTTCAGCTGCTGTTGTCTTTGGGTAAGCTGTCATGAATCTATCAAACATGGATCATTTTTATCTGTTAGAAGTTGGAATTCTTATATTTTGATAGTGAACTTTGAAACAGGTGTAGCACATTACAGACTGGTGACTTGACAAAGTCTGATAGAGCAGTTGATGGGATCTTTGGTTTTGGGCAAGAGGATATGTCTATAATCTCCCAGCTTGCTTCACAGGGGATAACACCAAAGGTGTTCTCTCATTGCTTAAAAGGAGATGATGCTGGTGGTGGTGTATTGGTTCTTGGAGAAATTGTGGAGCCAAATATTGTTTATACTCCACTTGTCCCCTCACAGTATGTTTTGCTCCCTGCTTTATCTATGTAGATTTGATTTTAGCAAGAACAATGAAGAGCTTTTACATTCATGGATTCCTTGCCATTTTTGTTTTTCAAAGTGACAATTTTGTTGTATGTGCAATTTTTTAACCCTCCCTTTGCCGCTCTGACCTTTCAGAGCTTGTTTAGGAGAACAAGATCATAACAGATGAATTGCATTCCTAGCTTACTGGCGTTACATGCTGAGCCATTTCATTGCATATGAAAGTAGGATTAGGGCTGAAAATTTTTCTTGCTTCAAGATGCTTTTATCAGCTTATTATTGGCATATGTCTCAGTACCTATTTTCAAACATCCAAAAGCAACTATTTGGTATTAAGCTCAATGCTTGACTAGCTACAATAACGTCATCTTTACATATCTAACAATTAGTTTATGCGTGAACTATAGCTGTTTGATGGCTTTTGATTGGTTGGATAACCTGCCCTTGTTTGCTAAATCAAAGCAACGAGAGTAAATTTAGTTTCTCCATTATATGTGACTAACTACCTGTACTTCTGAAATTTCAGGCCACATTATAATTTAAATCTACAGAGCATATCTGTTGGTGGCCAAACTTTGGCCATTGATCCATCAGTTTTTGCAACATCAAGCAATCAGGGAACTATAGTCGATTCTGGAACAACCTTAGCATACCTTGCTGAAGGAGCTTATGATCCTTTTGTCAATGCTGTATGTTTCAAAGAAAATGATAGTTTTTGTTCAATTAAAGAATCTAACTTTAAGGGTCTTCCTGTCCAGTTAATCAGAACAGACCATTTACCAAGTTCTGTGTTAGGTATCTCAGGAGTGTACTGTTAACTTTTATCTTGAAGTATTTAGTGTCTTCTTGGTGCAGATTACAACTATCGTTTCACAAAATGCACGCACATACTCTTCTAAGGGAAGTCAGTGTTACTTAGTCACAACCAGGTTTTCTTTCAACATCTGTAATCTTAGTTTGTTTTCTAGTGAGTTTGCTTCCTGTGAGATAGTCCTAACCCAGAATTAAATGTTTGTGCAGTATTAGCAATGTATTTCCTCAAGTAGGTTTCAACTTTGCTGGAGGTGCATCCATGATTTTAAATCCTCAGGACTACCTTTTACAGCAAAATTCTGTTGTGAGTTGTTAAGATTATTATTCATTCACATTTTCAATTGTAGTTTAACAAATATCTCGGTATACAGTTCATTACGCAGAAGTTTGGAGTGGTATGTCTGTCTCCTTCAATTGAGAACTTCATCAAATTACTTTGTGGAACTGAATGCTTGGTCTTGATTTCCTTGTTTTTTTTATCTTTTTTCTGTTGAGTAATTTTTCCACCTTTCGTACTTCTACTTTTCTGTTAAAAGAGATTGCATTTCTTTCATATGAATCTGTTGATCTCTGAATAATATAGTAATGCCAAATCTGATATCTTGTAATGCCCAATTTCTGCTGCAATATATGCACTAAATTCAGTTTCACAATGTGTTAAAATCTGATGCTTTGAAGTGATGAGGAAATCAGTTCCTCTTTCCTATGTTATACCCACCAATGTTCATCTTTCTTCTCGTCTTTCAAATAAAACACAGATTTAGACTTCAAAATTATCATAAATTTTAAGTCACTTGTATTTTCTTTTCGTCCCATTCTTTTTTATCCCATTTCTTTATTTAGTTGTCTTTATCTGAAATTTACGTTTGGTTTTTTCTGAAAGATGGAAATATATCGAGAAATCTATAAGCCGTCATAGTAATCTGAATACATGCTTATGTTTGATATGGTGCAGTAATTTGGTCTGGCAAATTGCGTCTCTAACTGGGATAGTTGAATTGGTATTGCAGGGTGGAGCTGCAGTATGGTGCATTGGCTTTCAAAAAACTCCTGGTCAAGAAATTACTATCTTAGGAGGTAATGACACCAGCACAAAATAATCTAGCTTTTCGATTTATTTCTAAGATGATTTTGAGGTTGCCAAAGATATAAACCTAGTACAATTATGTTAAGAAAGTAGATCGAACCTGACTCATTTTAAAAGCTAGTTTATGAGGGAGTATTGTCCAAGGTTTTATACTTAACATATATTTTTGTTAACTAACTGATGTATGATTCATGTTCTCAACACTCCCCATCACTACTACAACTTGCACTTTGAACAATTAAATTTTAAGACCCAATACGAGCTCGATTATGCCAACCATATGAGTGGCTGAAAACCTACATACAGGAAGTAATTCTCAACACTCTCCCTCAAGTGCAACCACAAAGTTAGCACTTGGTACTAGAATCTGTCCCTAATGATTCATAAATTCATTCTTTTTACTTGGGCCCCTCCCAAGTGATTTTTGAAAACTTTTGGTATATTTTATTTTGTTTTCTCATTAATTTAAAAACCAAATTCTGTTTGCTCATCCCTAATATCATGCTGTAAAAAGAAGCAATATCTTAGTATTTCTTTTCCCATTTCATATAACCTTACCTTGTACTTGGCCATTCTTTTTCTTTCCTAATTTTCTGTGCTTATGCTGAAAGTACTGCCATTTTCTTTTGCAGATCTTGTTCTAAAAGACAAAATCATTGTTTATGATATTGCTAATCAACGACTTGGATGGACTACTTATGATTGTAAGTTGCTGCTGCTTTCTATATTTGGTATCAATCACGAAGTGGAATTAAAACAAGATTTTATTATTATGAACTAAATATCAGCATACACAAACTATTTAATGAGAACAAACCCTCTCTTTTATTATATATTGTTTTCTTTTCCCAAATGAGTAATAGAACACTGAAATCGGGTAATCCAGTTCATGAAACGCTACATAATAAACGAAATCTTACCCTGATATACGAAGAGGCTGTTTCCGAAACTCAAATCCATGACCTCCAGATCATAAATGAAGGAACTTTAACATGACACTGAAGCATCCTTTATTTAGTTGCACTGAATTGAAATTGGTTAGCAAAATGGCATAGTTGCTTAGTTTTAGTCCTTCACACAACTGATACATTGTCTGTGAATCCATTCATGTTAGGTTCAATGTCCGTGAATGTCTCAACGACTACAAAAACCGGAAAAAGTGAATTCATCAATCCAGGGGAGATCAGTGACAATAGTACACCAAGGAAAGTACCTCACAAGCTTATACCAATAATCATCACAGCTCTCCTTCTGAATATCTTTATACTTGGAAGTCACTTGTTTTTATAGCATACTCTGAGCTACTCTTCATTCTATATATCAGGCTTGTCGGTATATATTTACGGCAGCCTGCAGATTCATATCCTGTGGTTCTTCATTGTGGCTGCATTTTCCATGGAAATAATTTTCATCAGCAATGTAAACAGAGACTTCCATACATTGAGATTTGATCTATTTGATGAAACCTTTGTAAATTACATTTCATACAAGAACAATGATTTAACATCAGAATTAATTTATAGAAATTTCTCAGTTTTGTTTGTTACTTCTTCAATGATTCCCATTGTTCTGCATCATGTTTTCAAATTGGACTAGAGGGGCCATGGTTTCGAACCCATACCAAATCGGTCCGTCCTAGAACTAATAATCTTTTATACCAAGGATGAATACAGGCTTCATCAATAGAGATTCTAATGCAGCCAAGAAGTCCACAACGCAGAAAGGTTTAGGGGGAAAAGAACAAAGAGAGAGAAACTATTAATTTAATCAAACCGGGCCTATGCCCATATTGCGGCTCACCAGTCTTCACTGAACCAAAAAAAAAATCAATACCCGGAGTCACCCAAAACCTTTAGCAGTTCAGATCGAAGGGAAGAGATATCTCATTGTCGGCTTTATAACATCTTTAAAGGTCGCAAGACTAGGAGAAATGTTGACTAGAGAGATTGTAGCAACCAACCCACGGCATCATTCATCTTTCTTCAAGGCCAAAGGACGTCAATTTATTGAATGAGTTCAAATTTAAATTTTTTTTCAAGTTAGAACTTCAAATGAATATGAAATCCAACTTTTGTCAATTTTATTTTTTAATTTAAAAATAATTTTTTTTTTAATTTTATCTTTTTTATAATTCTAATAATTTTAACTATATTCACATTTTATATTTTTAATTTTAAAATAATAATTTTTTTTTTAAATTTATCTTTCTTATAATACTAATGATTTTAAAAATATTTAGGTATTACTCACAAAATTATAAATAAATTAAATTTTAATTAAATTAAATATTTATTAATTCAATTTTTTATTTAATTTAATTAAATAAATTTAAAATTTGAATTTGATAGAAAAAAACAAATCTATGTCGACTAATAATTTGGATTATAATATCTATATTCAAAAACTGTTTTTAATGAATCGAAGCCGGTTCACCCATTTCATATGAATAAAATCAAATCGGGCAAAGGAAAGTCGGCCAATAAGAATGAATGCGACCTTGGTATTTGTGGGCACATCTCTTAATTCATCATCCCACACCATCCGACGTCGAAGTACTTAATAATAGCCTTGATGAAATTGAGAATCAAGATCACGAATCTTAACTGGTCAAATTTCTTTTTCAAATCCCAATTGCCATTTTAAACCTATCTTCAATGTTTGTTCGACACATTGTAGCGCAAGCAATCAAGTGCTTCATCAAAACACTCGATACAGACAAACTAGTATTTACAAGGAAATTTACTGGGTAAACGCAATCCACATTGCTTCAATTGCCATCCCATGTCCCAAACCACCCTACGTTAAATAACTGATCGCAGTTAAACTCAAAAAGCAATTGCTCAAAAAACATAGATGCAAGTTTTCGTTCAGTTTGGGCCGGGGTTCTTTCACTTGCACCAACTGCGAAGACCATTTCTCGAAAACAAAAAACTGCCAAAAAAGGTGGACACTTGCACAACGTCCCAAAAAATGGGACGCCGGAATCTCAGCAATAGAACATTACGTCTTTCACATTGTCTTTGATCACAGGAAGAGGCTGGACCTCCCTACTCCTCCCTGTTGTATTCCGACCACCAGAAGATCCACTATCTGATGCATCCCCCTCGATGTAATATCTTGCCCGAAAAGCAGCTAAATGTGCATAATAGGCTGGAGGAACTGCGTCAGTTTAAAAACTTACCATCAGACACTATAGTGGATCCAAGCAGTAAATCCAGAAAATTAATGAAAAAGAGTGCGGTAATAAAGGAGTCAAACCTATTGAAACAGAGCGTGTACACCTTGCATACCTGAAAAAGGTTAAACAGTTCAACAAATCAGCAGCCAAAAGGGTGTCAAAATCATGTCGACAGAAAATAAAACAACACTCTACATTATAATACACAAACTGGTTTGATGGAAAAAGGAAGTTCAAATATTACGTATAACACAGATTGTTAGTCAAAATCTGCAACCCATCAGCTGTGAACCCATTCTCATCATACAACACATGGTAGTGTGTAGGTCTGCTTGTCCCCTGAAATGTTCAAGCAGCTATGTATTAGTTCTCCAAGCAATAAAAGTGGTACAACACCAAGAGGAGAGATTTATTCATAAATTTTGCATTTAATTGGCTGAATAACAATACTTGGATTCCAGCATGGCTGTTGAGATAGAAATCGAACTCCTTTGGGTGGCATATCTTAGTATCAATAACAGTGCCTACAAAATAAAAATAAATGGTTAGTACTCCTCAAGGAAAATTCAGCAAAAACTCAACGGAGAAGCCAATAGCAAACCTGGCAGAATATTGCCACTCCTGTCTGTCTGACCACCATCAACAGGAAAAAGTCGTGTATGATGTCTCTTCTGCACCACAACAAAGGTAACGCGAGGAAGGTATCCCTCCTCAAGTGAAGAACATGCCTGTAAAGAAAATAGTTACTGAAAACCTGAGGATGCTTTACAAACTAAATGCATGCTGCTGGAAAATAATAGGTTAACAAAACATTTTGACCCACAATTGAAGTAGGTGTGCCGGTTTGCACATACTTGCACAAAAGCAAAAAAACCATAATCACTTTCTAACTGAAGTGTTTTTTACTCCAGTACATTTACCAATGGCTGACTATATCAACACAACCCATAATACCTTTCGTATAGCATCCATCTCATGCAGCAAGACCTGGCTAAATTGGCCTTCACTGACGCCATCTCTGTCTCAAGAAATTAGAACAAAATCAGCAATCGAACTGAAACATGTGAGCTTCCATATTATGAATTAAAGGTATAACCTGTAGAATATAATCCTGCCAGGTTTATGCCCAGTGGCTCTTCTAAAAGAAATTAGTAGTTCCCTGCAACAAGCAAATAAACAAGGGTAAAAGAAGGCTTTTATATATAGATCAAGATCAAAGACAA
Source organism: Cnidoscolus chayamansa (assembly GCA_948266635.1). Classification (NCBI taxonomy): domain Eukaryota; kingdom Viridiplantae; phylum Streptophyta; class Magnoliopsida; order Malpighiales; family Euphorbiaceae; genus Cnidoscolus; species Cnidoscolus chayamansa. The sequence goes on from CAOGCB010284473.1 coordinate 8,127, forward strand.
GACACTAGAGCATAGATGCCAAAGCCTCACCTGATCATTCCTAAATGAACTAATCCTTTATCTGGATTATGATACGATTTATAGAGATCCTGAATAATTTCTTCTCGATGAGCTTGTGCAGAGACAAGTCCTCTATATTTAGTTACCTCTGGCCAATCCATTGAAGCCACTACCTGCATCAGTTGATCAATAATTAACATACCCAGAGCCAAGTAGGGGCAAGAAACAAACGACGTTACTTACTGCTGCTATCGATGGAATAGAGTCCTCTCCAGGAGCTGGATGAGTTACATCAGCACCAAAAATAATTGTAGGAAGATCTGTCACAAGTGGAATTCTCCTTTGAATAGCATCATTCAACACAGTATTTCTACCACCAACCTGGCGAAGTTCCAATAATCAATTTATATTATTTTAGAAGCAACAAATGAAAAGTTAACAAATTTCAAGCACCCTACAGGACAACAAACCTTGACATTGATTTTGAGGGCAACATTTTCAAAATACTGTTTACTTAGCTTTGCTGCCTGCCTTGGTTGACAGCACTGAGAGACAATGCCATATTCTGTTTCACAGATTCGTTTAATTTTTCCTTCAAGAAAAAAAAAGGAAAAAATCAGGAGAACAAAACTACTAATCATAAATATGAATTTTAAACCAAGTTTTTTCCTGACCATATGAGCCACTCATATCTGGTAAAATGATTATCAACAACTGCAGTCGTTTGTTCTCATTTGCAAGTTTTGCAGTACACTGCTTGTGTACATCAGCAAGAGCTTTCTCAATTTGGCTAGGATGAGCAGACTGTATTGGAAGAATAGGGTTTGGATTGAATACCTATTCATTATATCAAATAAACTCAGAAAGGTCAATCTACTAGATCGAGAAAGTACTTCATGGTTAAATGACTAAGTAAATGTTATTAGCACAACTTACCATTCCTTTGCTAACGCACATCTGAACCAACTGCTGACAAAAGTCATAAGGCAAATTTCGGTGGAGCTGCAGCGAGAAGTTCACACACGTCCAAAAATCCACTCTCCCACCATTCACCATTTTCTGCAAAATACACAATACTTTCATCTAACAATCATCTTCAAGAACATTAATTTTCTCACATCACAAGCAGTTAGATTATGAAGTTCACCTTGTTGATCATGTTCCATTGCCCTAAGCGGGGATCAACCCTTGATTCACCCCCTGTCTCATGATATTTAAGCTGCAGCAAGCATAGAAAAGAAAACATGTGCACAAACACACAGACACACCCAACTTTGAGAATCAAAATAGCATACAAAATATATATATAAAAAAAGCAACAGACCATTGCATAATTACCATTGGAGGTGGCAAAACTCGAGCATCAACAAGTGCAAGTTCTTCTTTAACTTGAATTCCAAATTCATTCGCCACAAGCTCATCTCTACTGTAATTATTCCTCCTAACCATCTACAAGAACAAAAAAAAAATTAAGAAAAAAGAAAGGCTCACAGAAGCATTAATACAACAAAGTAGACAAGAGTTTAGAAATTGATTTAATACCTGCTTAATGTTATTCTCACGATCACGGGGACGTTGACAAGTTGCTCTTAACAGTTGAGTTACTTGTCTTTCATTTAATTTCTTTGTGTACCTCTGTCCTTCAGCAATCCTACAAAGCTGTCAAAAACAAAAAATGAGAAAGAGTACAAATTTTGGTGAAGTGTCCTCTTATACAAGAGAGTAAAGAATTCTCCTATGAAAGAAGAAAACCTCCATAGGCAAATAAACTGGCTTTGAATCACTCCCAGCTTGAAGTGCAGGCAAGGATGCATATTTGAGCACAATATTGTATCTGTTGCGAAAATATTGAACAACGGAAATTTTTGAACTCTCATCATCAAGAGTGAAGCTGGATGAAAGACTAAAATTAGGCATAATGCTGATTAAAATATGATAAGACTGATAAAAGTAAAGACATTTATCAACAAACTACAAAAATTCCAAAGCTCACTATGTTTGGCTCATTGGCTGATTGGATACACTGGTGATTTTGTAGCTCTTAGGATACTCCATGTGGTGTAGCTCTACTTTTACTCCTCTTAAGGACTTCTTAACCTGGAAATGGAAATTCAGGGAAAATGTAAAATTTATCAAAACTATTATAAATGAGAAACAATGTGGACAAATTTTTTCCCTAATTCATTCTTTTCACATAGAACAGAGATATTAATGGTCCATTTGACAACTATCATTCAATCAGATTTGAAATCAGACCGCCCATCCTTTACTCATTCACACTAGAAAATGAAAGCAAAGAATCAGACCTTTATGCGGTCTTGTTCAGACAGAGGCCTAGACAAATCTCTCAACCTAAAGTATTTAGCTACAAAATCAGTCACCATAATTGGCTCAAAGAAAGATCTGGCCGACACATCTGCCACATGTAAATTAGATATTCAGGATAAAAAAATAAAAATAACAAAAATACTAAACGAAGAACAAATTAAAAGAAACTCACCAACATTAAAAGACAATCCCATCTGGGTAGGCCGAAGGCTTTGATAATATCCTCTCCAATACTCTATACCATCACCAAGCTCACCCCTTGGACCCAGATCAGGTGAGAAAAATGACCTCCCAACTGTAGTGTATCTGCTCAACATTTGATTAACAGAATATCAACATCTACAAAAATCTGCAAATTCCATAGAAAAAAAAATTTGACAGCAAACATTTAAAATGTGCTCCATAAGAGTGCATGATTAAGTACTTTTCTGATGGTGATGCTCTGAGAACAATATCAAGAACTTGTATGGTTTCCTGCGGAGCATCGCTTTGTCTGCCAAATAAAAATTGCTGCAAATGATGAAGGTCAGCCTTAGACGCAAATTTGATTGCCACCTTAAATTGGCGCTCCCTCCTGCATAGGGATGAACAACAAGAAATGACCAAAGCTTTAATAACAATAAAACATCAGCTATTAAGCTTAATAACATAATTACTTGGATGAACCCGAAGGCCCAGCTGCATTATTCTTCTCAGGCAGCTTGACAATAAATTCCTTGGATTCAAAGGGCAAAGGCCCCGCTGTATAGAGGCTTTTCCTGCCATCATAAGCTGGCATTCGTTTTCCCAAATGTGACTCGCGATACATACGAACAAGCTCGGATATTATGTCCCTGTTCACTTTCTTTGAACTGACTTCAGGAGTAATGGTCACCTAGATAAGAAGCAATAACACAACTTGTAAACATCCATGATGTAGGTGCAGTAAACCACCAGAAACAGGGAAATAGCAATAACAAAACATTCTCGCCCTCACCAGTTCTATTTCAAAATAAAAAAAAAGCATCCAGAAGATCAGAAAAAAGAACGAATGAATTAAAAAATAAGTTGTATTCTAAACTGTTTGCTGAGTATATAAACATGTACAGGCATTATCAAATTCATTGATAATGCAACAGAAAATCATAAACTACAGACAATTTGGTTAGCAGAACACATACGAAAGGGCATTATCTCATTTATCGACCAATGCAACTGAAAATCGAAAAGCCAACTTGCTCGGAGAGATAGGAGAGGGGGGAGGGAGAGAACCAAATCATAAACATAAATGCTCAAAATGAATAAAAACTGTATATCCAATTCAAAGATTCTTATAAGAGAAAAGAATGTAATACAGAAAACAACATCCAGATTAGTCCATATAAACAGTATAAATAGTATCATAGCATAATAGTTAATTTTTTACGGACGTATTTGTGCAAGTGTCATCGGGTTACGAAAGGTTACATCATATTGACAGAGATCTCTGTCTGCGATTTGGACCAAAAAATGGTTCGCCTTGACCACGCACTTCATGCCGACGGTCCCAAAACCAGGCCTAGAGGGGAAACGAACATTCTTAGTCGCCTGATCTCCAATAGTCAGGTTTTGCTCTAGTTCTCGTCTCAACTCCTGTACATCCGCCTTAGGCGGCGGCGGTCGCGACGAAGAAGCCTCTTGAGGAGGCGTCGGAGCAACCGACGGCGTAGGAGCTGCCGGAGAGTAAGCAGGAGACGGCGGACGATGTACTGGAGCGAATGCAGAAGCCGGTGGTGAAGTAGCTTGAGTGGAAGTTGGAGGCGGATTATAGCCGGGGACATCTCGTCCTCTGCCACCTCTTCCACCTCTACC
>CAOGCB010284560.1:0-11422 GCA_948266635.1 Cnidoscolus chayamansa
AAAAAGTTTTAAATTTGTTGAGATTTCCATTATGAGTATGTGTGGGTTGATAAATTAACAGGTGGAATGAGACCGTCAAAGTGGCTAACCGAACCGGGGAACGGGCTAACCGGCGGTTAACTCGGGAACCGGCGAGGGGTGTCACAAATCTAGAAATAGATTTAGTTTCAGTGTTACCTTTAGAATGAGATGTTGGGGCCTTAGCCTTCTCTTCCTCCATAGTTTTCGGTGATAGTTTATTATTCTTCCAATTTGATTTCCATGACGAGTTGTCAGCTGAATTATATCCGGAAGAATTTGAAACTGAAATATACCTTGAAGTTCTCCTCACCTTCAATTATTTCTCAACCTTAATCGCCTTATGCATTAATTCCTAAATATCTACATAATGTTATAGATTAACAATATCAGAGATCTCCCTATTCAACTCACCAATGAATCTAGCCTTTGTAGCTTCGTCATCCTCTTCTACTTTAGCTCTAATCATGGGCTTCTCCATCTCTTTGTAGTAATCCTCTACACTTCTGGACCCCTGTGTCAAACTTTGCAATTTTCTATGTAAATCCCTATAATAATGAGTAGGAAATGTACCTTTTCTGCATGATAGATTTCATCTAATCCCAAGTGCATACATGTCTTTCCCAATATTGTCTCCTATTTTGAAACAATTAATCCCACCAAACACTTGCATAATCTGTGAATTCGATGACTGTAAGTTTAATCTTTTTGTCCTCCGAGTAATTATGGCACTCGAATATATGATCAACTTTTTGCTCCCATTCTAAGTATAATTCTGGGTTATTCTTCCCCTAAAAAGAATGTATTTTCATCATTATACTACCCAAATTGCTATCTCTTCTTTGTGTATTGTCTCTCCCTATCACAAAATTATACTTTGCTAGTTCAATATATTCTTCCTCCAATGTCACTCCCCTCCTTGGGTGCCTCTCAAATTTTTGACCCATTGAAGTGTTAACTATGGGCTCTCTATTTTGCTCCATCTTATCCATTCTCTGATGGACCGGTTCTAATTCAGCCCTCATCATTTTTCTCATTTCACCCAAGAACGCATCAAACATCAATTTATTGTCACCTACTCCTTTCTCTTTGTCAGATGAATTGTGATAAGACATGTTGTTGCAACAAAGAACGTTAGTAATAACAATATATAAAAATAAGGCCTCACAAATTACTCCTTCACCTGTTTTTACTCATAGATGAAAATTTCTCTCGTGTTTCACATAATTTTTTTTATTTTTGCTCAATATTAATCTCGCCACTCTACTTTTCCTTTGAAAGTTCTTGTTCTAGAACTAACTCAACGAAATTCCTTCAAGTAAGCCACTAATATAAACCAATGTAACAACTCAGAATTCTAACAACAAACAAAAACTACAAACCAAAGGACTATGAACGAAAGATGAACAAACGTAATGGGAAAAACAATGAACTCAATGAATAAACAAACAAATGAAAATATCAATGGAAATTCAATCGATATTCATCAACTCCTTTTTTTTTAACGAAACTAATTTTCTTTTTTTTTTACACAAACTTTCTTTTCTTTTTTATACGAATATTTCTTCTCCTCTCTTTTTTTTTTGTAAAATGCTAAACAACCAAGTTTCACTAAAATCTCATGCTTAGAATTTTTGCACTTCGAAGAATCAAACTTTTCGAACAAAATCAATGGCAATTGAATATCTATTAGCCTAATGAAAAGTGTAGTTGGAAGAATCAAAATTCTTTTGATACCAGCTAAGCAATGGAATTGAAAGACAAGGTATAAAAGATGGAATACGAAAGCAACCATAAACAAAAGTATGAACAAGGATAGATTTTACTTGATTCAATGAACCATGAGCTCTGATACCAAATGATGCAAACCCTAGATATAGATCTAAGACCCAATGATCAATAGAGGCTCCTAACCCTAGAATCAAAGAAAAGCACATAACCCAACCCTAATCAAACCTGTCAATTAGAACCTAAGTTATCAAGGTCGATCTCTCTAAGCGTTAGATGAAGAAATCCAAAGCAATTCTATATGCAAGAACCAAAAGAAGAGAGGGTTCTCTTAATCAAATATCATAAAATAAACCCTAATTGACTTTTAGCTATCAAAATAATTATTTATAGACAACCGATCATCCTATCACGTAGACTGGTGGCCTAAATACATATAAGGTCGGCCTAGAAAGCGAAAGGGATAAAAGAAACACAAAATAAATAAAGGCTGGCAGGAAGATCAGCGGTGCAGGAAATAAGGTCGGCGGCCTTCCCTCGTTTGACGTCGTCGGTCCAATACTAATGTCTCCCACTTCGTCCCAACTTTGATATATGATATTCATGGGCTTAGGACTTGTGTTGGAGTTGTGTTGAATCCCCTCTTACTCTTGAAGTTCCATAATCGAACATTGCAATGCCTTTTCCATCCGGTTGGTTCGTGATCGTCTCATAGGACCCCTGATACCTTGTAAAGGATCATTGGATGTCTCCTGACCACTGAACATCTCCTAATCTCTATCAGTATGATTCGATAATTGAGGGATGAGTCATGACATTCCTTGGTGGGTCAAAGGTTATGACTCAGAACTGAAAGGTTCAACCATATCTTTAGACTCCAAATATAGGAATGAAGCAACTGAATAGTATAAGTAATGTAATATTATCTAAGGAAGTATGGGAATATGTCTTAGATTATAAAAAGAGTTAAATGGCTAGTTTTTAATCCTAAGTCCATCAATATAGGGCCGGACCTCAAGAACCATAAGCTGTAAGTGGACCGAATTGTCGAGACGCAATTGTCCAAGTGAGTAAATGCTAAACTTTTGTGATAAAATGATGCAAAAATAATTTATGGCATATGCATGCATCATGATGTTTAGGGTTGTATTAGAATCACGAGAAATATTGCATTGCATAATTATATGTGTTGTGATGATTCGGTGACATATGGATGAACCATAGACTTTAAAAGAAATGAAAGATGAATTGATGGAAATGATATGATGCAATGAAAAGGTAAATAAGACTAAGATGGTTGAAAGGAGCTTCTCGGCACCAATATGGTAAGACCAAAATGACTGAACAAAGCTTTTTGGTGCTATACTTAATGGTAACGAAGGTCCAAGGATATGTTTTGGCAGTTTGAACTATTAGCTCGAGAGTATGCTTCGGTTGCCTAGATTTAACATAAATGAAGTATTGAGGAGTTGCCTCGGCAACCGAACATTGAAGTCTATGGGGAAAGAATCACCTTGTGTGCTAATATATATGAACTATTTGACTATAATGCATTCACAAGCGTGAAATTAATGTTTTATTGAATGAATGTTTTCTATGTCTACTCACAAAGCTATTTCAAAATAACTTACCTCTTTTTATGTCTCCTTTCCTTTTCCCTATCTCCCTTTTTACCCATTTTTCATAGGGTTGCAATGATGGCTTAGAAAGACGGTTAGGACCTGACAAGTTTATGTATAGAATGTTGTTGCACTAGGAAATGAGTCATATAACAAATGAATATGATAACATAACTATTTATGATTCATTATAGCATTTGTATGGTCACTATTGTTTATGATGCATGATAACAAAATAGTGATGGAGACTAGGATCTCTCATATAAATGCCTCATTCCATGATAGTTATGAACCACATGCATATTAATGATTAAAGAATGTACATGTAGATTTATGTATGCAAGAAATGAGAATGAATGTAAATGCATGAAAAGGTGATGGAATGAAACATAAGAAATAATATGAAATGTGAAAAAAAAATTTACATAGAAATGACGTAGGATGACACGTAAGCTTGTTAAGGTTTCAGTCACTTTTGAGTGATCATGATTCTAACACCGGTAGTGGTCAGTAAGGTCATGATGTTATAATATCCATTAAGATAGTTGAAGAAACATGAAAAAAGCTATCCTACCTACGATCTAGAGATGACTATAGTGATCTTTGCTCTGAAGATATAGAGGCATTATCTCTATGACGTAAGATGTTAGATCTTTATAGATCATAAGAGCCTCATATACATCTTAAGTAAAAAAGATTTAAATCTGAGGCAAAGAAGGTATGTAAAGTTACTTAGTGACTATGATTGTAGAATTAGTACCATCAAGAGTAAGGCTAATGTTGTTGCAAATGCCCTTAGTTATTAGGCAGTCTCTATGACACCCTACAAAGACATGTTGGTAATTTCTTGTAATTTTAGAAGGTTAGTAATGCCATTACAATCATATTAAGAGTTGAGCTAAGCATAGGTGAGTAGCATTAGGGGAGGTGCTAATAGCGTAACACTGAGGTGCTTAATACTAAAACTTTTATTTTATAAATAGAAAGAGCACTTTAAAACATATTTAATGAGTGAATAAAATTTTAAAATGAGAAACATAAATTTTTCAAATTTTCTAATTAAAGTTATTTTGTAAAATGTACAAAGAGCAAAATTAACTATATGGCAAGTATGCTTTCGTACATAAGGGCTTAAGTGTAATTTTACAAAAATAACTTGAAATATACATGAAAAAGACTTCAATAATACATAAATAAAGATTATTAGATCAATTTATAAAAATGTTAAGTTGTGGTGCAATATAGAAATAGAAAGAGTTAAGTAGGTCAATATAGAATTACCAAAAAACTTAAAAGGCAAAACCAATATTAATTATTTAAGGTGCTGCCCAAAATCATCCTAGCCCTACATATGTCCTTAACATTATAAAGAGAGTGGAAATAAGGATAAAGAAGCAAGAAACCAATTGCTTCTCAATCTCTCTAACTCGCCCATCCAAAAACTTGCATATTTCACCATAGATAGTCTTTACCAAAACATATTTCTAACATCCTAAGGGGTAGTATAAAATAAGGAGAGCAAAATAAAACAGGGTTAGTTTAGGTTTTGTATTGATTAAATTGATGAAAGCTAATATAGGTGTTGTTTAGTGTTCATGGTGGCAAATAAATTTGTATTTTATGTTTGTGTTGGTTATTTTGATTTGCTGTTGTATAAAATGATTTAAAAGGTTGAAAACATGTTAGAGTTCATGTCCAAGTTGCTATAACTTTATGCTTGATGGTAGAAGTGATAATTATTATTGATTAGAAATATGTATATGTTGAAATTATGAACAAAAATATTGGTTTGATAAATTTTACATTATGGCAGAATTTAGGTCAACTTGGTGAATAATTTTTAAGTTGATTATTATGTCAAAAGAGACCTAAATATATCATAAACATTATGTATAGTTGAAAAGAGTTGTCGGAATGAATGACTTTCAAGTTATGGTACCAGCCAAATTTTGGTATTTGCTTAAGTGCGTATGCATGTGTGCGTGTATGAATATAGCTATTTTGATTAGATAATTTAATTTGACCATGATTGGCATTGAAAATGTGATATTTTATGCTTATAAATGTATAAAAGTATGGTGTTAAGTTAGGGTAATTATGGTTGGATAAAAGTAAAGATAAACCTAAATTAGTGTAATTCTTATAAGTATGTATACACATGATGTACCAAGGTGTATATATAAATTTTAAGTTGTGTTAGCAATTTTATATGCATGCAAAAATAGTTAAATTATGGTGAAAGTTGTTGTTTTAGATGTATATTTACGATATATTTTAGGTAAAAATTATTGGCATGTTAAATGGTGTTGAATATTGACCAAATCAAATAAAAATTTGATTTTGTGCGAATTATTACATATCTACTGGGTAATTTTTTAATTTTATAAAATAATTTTTTGTTCAGTTCGATTTTTTAAATAAAAAATACAACTAATCCATTTATTGAAAATAACTTGATTTTATTAAAATTAATTTAGATTCATATTTTCAATTCAAATATTTTTTTTACAAAATTCAACTTATTTTTCTCTCAAAATCAAATAAAAAAAAAAACCAAATAATCAAATCGAATCAAATAAAAAAATTTCAATTTTAATCCATTTGATTTATAAAAATTTTATAATAAAATTTAGTTTAACTTATTTCTCTCTCAAAATTAAACAAAAAAAACTGAATTATAAAATATTTATGAAAATTTTAAAATCAATTTCAAATTTGCAATTTAATTTGATTTTTAAACTAAACTAATGAAATGCTCACCTCAAAATCTACTCACCAAACAATTACTCTTTTTTTTTGCCCCTTATAGTTATGAGTATTATGAGCTAATTTTCTTGCATGGAGATTAAATTTCCCTGTCGGACAACTCAATACACAATAACCCAAAAGAAAGGGGAAAAAAAAAACCAAAATCAAATGTATCTAATTTCCCTTGAGAAAATTCCTGCAAATACTTTCCAAGCACATCCTGTCTGGTTTAGTTATCTCCAATCCAAACTTGGCATTCTCAGCAAACTCAACCTACAAAATTTATAAGAATAATCAGCAAGAAACGAATAAGTTTTTAACTCATTGTTATCTTTAAATTATAAGATAATTACCTCTATGAAATGGTTATTGCAAAGAACATCAATGAGGTTGTAAAGAATGTCTTTAGTGTATTCAGGATGACCTTGAATGCCAAAGATATGAGAAAGCAAATCTCAACTCCTGTTTTATCTGAGAAAGCAATCACTTGAGCTCCTGATGGAACCTCCCAAACCTCATGTTGATGGGATTTCATTGAAGTTTCTCAGGAAGCTGCATGGTGATAAATGTAACAAATCCTTCACTATTCTCACGTTGCTTATTCCAATATCCCAACCTGTGTATCACTTCCCACCTAATGCTCTACACAGAACCTGAAACAAGGACACCCATCTATACAATTCAACTAAAGCAAAATAACAAGTTCAATAGAATATGCCAGTTTTAGGGTACTTTTTTTTTATTCTAATAAATGATCAAAAATATTTTTAGGAATATTGTTCGTTTTTGTAAAATAATTTACATATGAAACATATTTTTCCTGTAATGTATTTTATATGGAAAATATTTTCAATTCACCGAAAACATTTTCAAAATAATAATTTAATTTTCGTTGTTTAATTATGATATTAAAAAGAATAAAATTACTAAAGTTTCTATTAATCAATTTTTCGAAATCCTCAAATTTAAAAAAAATACAGAAAATATTTTTTAAAATATATTTTTTCTCAAACAAATGGGGTTTGAAAGTATACTACTTTTTTTAATTATTGTATTATGTAAAGATTAAGACTTATCTCTCTCTTTAAAAAAATAATTTAATTTATGTATTTTTTTATTAAATAGAAAAAAAAATACAATAAAGAGATTTATTATGAGGAATTAGAATAAAAAATTAAAATATTAAGTTTAAAAATAAAAAAGAAATATATATTAACTATAAAAAATTTAAATAAAAAGTTGAAAAATAAAAATAAATTAATATTCAGCGGTTTGACACTTTTTTCTCTTAAATAAAATTGAAAGTTCAAACATCATATATAAATTGAAAATATTTTATCTGAAAATTTACTCTTACCAGGTAGCTGTTGGTAAGACTAAAAAAAATATAGAAAGAAAAGGATATGGGTAATACCTGATGGCTAAAGCAAATCCCAAGGACTTCAATTTGCATGGCATGAAGAGGAAATAAAGGTTGAGAATCCAACACTCATTTTCATAGGCATCAAAAGCCGTCATTCATGTCAGAAAACTCTCCTTCAACAACTCAAAACAAATCCCATCTCTCCTTCTTCACCAAACACATTGAAGTAACCTCCATAACCTTTCTTTACGTAATCAGAGTCTTTTCCAGCTTGCAAAAGATCATGATTAGGGTAATTTTTACCAATAGTTACTGAATTTGGGGGGTTTTTATTATGGTCACTGAGTTTTAAAAAGTTTCACAAAAGTCACTTATCTTTATTTTTGTTTTCTAAATGGTCATTGTCGTCAGAGACCGTCCAATCCTCTTTTTTCTTGTATACGTGGATGTCTGTGGTGGATTAAAATTAAAAAAAGAAAAAAGAAAACTCCTTGACACATTGGATTAGAAGGTTCTGCATGTCATGCTCTTCTCCCAAGTAACGCCTCTATAATTGGGATCACTGACGGTTCTTTTAACCATTCTTCTCGAAGAAATTTCTCTTTCCACCATTTACAGTTTCTCTTTCTCTCTCTGTTCACAACCGATAGTGCAAAATCAAATTTTGAGTTTTAAACTTTTTGTTGCTTTCTATATTGAAGGTGAGATAATCTTTTTTTTTGTACTTAACTTCTCTTTTCCTTCCCCCCACACCCAGCTACTATTATTCAATATGATGAGGAGGAACAGGCGATGCGCATTGAGTTCATTAGATACGATGAAGAAAAAATGTATATGATAAAACTTTGACAAGACTTGCTGGTTCTAAAATAGTCAGTTTTTAGTAATATTAATTTTTATCTTAAATGTTTGAACTTTGACATGACTTGCTGGTTCTAAAAGTTTTATTATGAAATTTCATGTTAAGGGAATAAAGGGTGAATATTCATATTTTGATGGGGAGGACTGGTCATTTAAAAATTGTTGGAATGACGAAATGGCATTGATTAATATTGATAAAATATGACAGGGTTTGAAGTTAGAGAGTATATTTAGATATTTTTGGAAGGTTCTTAGTTGTGAATATAGGGATGGACTGAAATTGATAGGAAATGACAATGATGTTAAAATTATGTGTGAACATGTTATACAGGCAGGGAGTGTAGATGTTTATATTGAACACCTGACTATTGAAGACTTGAGAAAAGAATTTAATAGTCAAGCACAAGAATCTATCACAAAAGGTTGTGTTTTAGAAGAGATTGTAGAGGAAAACTCTGAGGAGGAGGTAGTAGTGAAGAAGAAACAATTAAAGCAAATTGGACCTTTATTGTTGTGTTGGCCAGAACATGTAAATATAGACAATGTGATTGAGGAAGTTAGAGTCATAAGTGAACATGAGAATATGCATTTAAATTCAAATGAAGTAGAATGTAATAATGAGGAGGTTGCTATTGAATTTATTGGGGAAGAAGATCAAGTTAATGAAATTAATCCAATGGGAAATGATACAAATGAAAATGTTAGTGATGTAGGATATGATTCAATCTCTGCTAATGATGTTGCATACTGTGAGTTTATGGATTTTGATGATTTTTTGAACAACATGATGAATGAGGGGAAAGTGAGGAATGATGGGAATTTGGGGGATGAGGGAGATGTGGGAAATGTTGGTGGTGAGGGGAATGTGGGAGATGTAGGGAGTGAGGAGAGTGAACTTATGCATGAGGGTCCTAGTAATGACCTTGATTTAGGTGATGAAAATGAGTAGGGTGATTTAATGGACAATGATTACAACATGGAAGATGGTGATACTGATGTTCATAGTGTTTTTAATGAAATTAACATCGGCTCACAAAGAGGTAGGCCAGTAGGTAGTGGAGAAAAAGTAAGGCCAAGTGGAATTGAGTCCACTTTTATGGAAAATACCACTGAACATGAGTCTGATTACGCTCCATCTGATGAACTTCATACTAAATCAGACTCAAAGAATGATGAAATCCCTTTGAGATTTCCTAAATTTAATATGGAAAGGGACATAAGAGATCCCACTTTCAAAGTGGAAATGATATTTTCAAACAAAGAAGAGTTCAAGGAAGCATGCAAAGCATATAGTATAAATAGTAGGTTTCAAATTTACTTTACAGTCAATGATTTGATGAGAGTTCAAGCAAGGTGCAAAAATGGTCAATGTGAATGGAGAATATGGGCAAGTACGATCAACCCTAAAGGTCCATTAGACAAAAGGTATGCAAATCAAAGCTACTAACCTAGAACACAATTATGGGAAGGTTTTTAGGAATTATCATGTAAGCAGCAAGTGGATTGCAAATCATTATCTTGACACATTTAGAAAGGATTTTGGTTGGACTTTGAGTGGAATAATTGCAAAGGTTAAAGAAGATTTCAGCTATACAATTTGTAGTAGTAAAGCATGGAGAGCAAGAGATATAGCTTACAAATTGATTCATGGTGAGGAGGCACTCTAATATAAAAGACTACATGATTATAAATGTGAGCTTGTAAGAACTAATCCAGGAAGTTATGTGGTTTTTAAAGAAGAGAAAGGTATATTTGAAAGGATATACATTTGTTTGGCAGCTCTTAAGCAAGCCTTTCTAAGTGGATGTAGGCCAAAAGCATGCTTAGATGGATATTGGTTGAAAGGAACATATGGGGGCCAACTATTATCAATAGTGGGAATTGATCCCAATGACTATATTTTTCCTATAGCATGTGTTGTGGTTTTAACTGAATGCAAGGATAGTTGGAAGTGGTTCATTAAGCAACTTCAAGAAGATCTTGGAATGTATAACAGTCACCATTGGACATTCATGTCAGATAGGCAGAAGGTATGATATTCTAACTTTTTTCATGAAGTTTAATCATTAAGTTTAATTTTTCTATATTCTAATTTGCTACTTTTTTGTGTTTTGTTTGCTACATTTGGTTTTGTCTGAAATAGGGATTGGTAAATGTAATTGGTGAAATTTTCCCAAATTGTGAACATAGACTCTGTGTGAGACACATGTACACTAATTTTAATGGCAGATTTAAGGGGAAGGAATTGAAGGATATTCTATAGAATGCAACTAGGTCTCCCTATGCTTCAAAGTTGGAAATGTGGCTGGCAAAATTAGAGGAGAAAAATGTTGAGGTTAGAGAGTGGATTAGGGAAAGGCCAACTGAACATTGGTTAAGAGCTTGTTTCAAAACAAATGCCACATGTGACATGTTAACCAATAACCTTTGTAAGTGCTTTAATAGGAGTATTTTAGATGCAAGGGATAAGCCCATAATCACCATGCTTGAAATGGTTAGGACTGAGTTGATGAAAAGAATGATTGCAAAGAGAGAATGATAAAGGATGTATAAGGTATTGTCACAATCCCTACGACATTTCTCCCACAGAATGAATAGTGATTTCTTCATTCTTCTACAGAAATCTCTAATCACCCTGTAAGGGATAGTTAGGATCGTAGCTCAATTAAAACCTATATAAATTTTTCGCATTTCAAAATAATTTAAAACTAGAATTTTCCATTTAATAAAAAACATTTTCAACCTTATTATTCATTTCAAAACAAAATCATGAAATGATAAATCCATCATTAAACACTTTCCAAAAATATTTACCCAAAAATAAAAGTATTAATGCAATCAACATACAAATTTACTTAATTACAATACTGCATCTATTCACATGATAATTACAAAATTATAAAGTATATACATTACAAAAATCCTTGGGATACATAAACTTTTACAAATACTACCTCTGTAGACTTTATCTTCAACTCACTGCTTGCCTTGATTCCCTTTGCTACTTTCACCTGCGTTTATCAGGGATAAACGCTGAGTATATAACTCAGTAAGCTATAATCACATTCATAAGACATACAACAAT